>CM023201.3:43124160-43241837 GCA_004115045.4 Sinella curviseta | reverse complement strand
GCGCGCCAGGCGCGAACTATTTAATTTTTTTTGAAAAAAAATTAAAAATTAAGTATTTATTTATATATTTGGAACATACGTTGAGGTAGGGTGGCGAGTGATATGTCATTCGAAAGAGCTCGACAAGCTGAGTAAGATGACACTTTTGTTTTTGTGCGCAAGATGAAAACTAGCGAGAAAATGGCTCGTACGGGTCATAAAGTCATAATCAGGGTAACGTTTCGTGAGAAGTTGGATTTACCATGTTAAAGTAACAACTGCAAACTGTCGTCAATTTCCTGTGACTTGTTACTGTTCTGTTACATCCATGCACTACGCTAATTAATATAGAAGCTACTGCGGGGGTCAAATAAGGGTAAGCATTAGTTGGGGCAAACAGTGGGAAGTAGTAATCCCTTTGCTGTCCACTTCCAGTTACGTGGATGAATTTACATTGACGCCTAGAGTATGCTCTTTCGAATGCCATCATCACTTGTCGTTCTACTTCAACGGGACCTATTCGCTTAATAAGCCATTTATTATTACCAAAACTTCAATAGTTAATTGGCGCCCCAAAAGGAACGAACGTGACCATGGAGTGTACCACAGAGGCTTTCCCACGAGCAATTTCCTATTGGGTTTATGACAACATGATGATTCTCACCGCGATAAAATATTTTACCGAAACTATAGAGAACAGCTATAGAACCCAAATGAAGCTGACCATACGTAACTTAAAAGAACGGGACTATGGAACTTATCGCTGCTTGAGCAAAAACTCGTTGGGAGAGACGGAAGGCACCATTCGATTATACGGTAAAACATAAATGAATCACTTGTAAGCAAGAGAGTAAATTACAATCTATAGAAATAGCGTCTCTCGTACTTAAAAACAAGCTTTTCCATTCTAACATGCTTCGACAGCACCATTCAATTGTACGTATTTTGTTCTCATGATTCGATGAAAATATGAAATTGATCGACTTAACGATGTCAGTGCTTTTCCATTACCAAACGTGTGATTGACCTTATTTTCTCACATTTCTTAAATGAATTTCCGCCTCCGCCGCTATATCTGCGGCCACATAGGTATTTTTGGCCGCTGAGGAAAGCACAACTTCAGAACAGTTTACTGAAATACATTCACACTCCTTTGTTTAAAAGCACATTAATCGAGCCAGGGCTAATAAAAGTAAATTCTAGTATTGTATGTTTTACTTCGTTTAAACATGAAAACCTGAATCTACTTTTATACGCCTCGAATCTAGCGATCTGTAATAATCACTGAGCTAAATACTTATATGGAGGAGGTGAGGCAGTGTAAAAAAAATAAATTGTCTGTGACTGTTATGTAACTTGCTCGGGTACTTGCTATTGTTTCTAAGGCTTTTCCCATGTATTTTAGATGGTGGTTCCTTACTAACATCGTCTGTTTTCTTCTAATGCATTTGCATTGTCACAGATTTTTTACATTGTCACCTCCTCCATTTCCTCCAAGGTAATAATATTGGAATTTTGATTTTTCTACTTGCAGAAATTCCAATGCCGTCACTTCCTCCAAAGGCAACAGAAGTTCGTCATGGAAAAGATAGTAAGTCAGTTATATACCTTCTTTCAAAAATTTAGTTAATTTGAAAAACTTGACGCAAATCCTTCTATTTGATGCTAACTGCTGGCGTACATGAACGCATAATGTTTCAAAGTGGAATACGTCTCGAGACATCTACCTAAAAAGGACCCTTCGTATTCATGTACTCTTACTAAATCTGCAAAATAACAACAGTATTCATTATTATCGAATGAACCAGAATAGCAGAACTGCATCACGAAGACTGAGACCTGAAAATTACGACAGCGAAAATTTCGACCGCGATAAAACCGACTAAGACAGTCTCTGCCTATGAAATTTTCGACTATGAAGAGGCACCTAGCAAATATTAACACATCTAATATGGTGTTAATTCATTAATTAGTTTGATGTTTCTGCTACATAAATGTATGCACTTTCTAAATGGTTTGCAGCTGAAACAAGTACTTTAGCACCTGTTAATAAATAATATTGACACCATCTACCACTTAACACAACCTTCCCTTTAACCCAACCTTCCCTTTAATCCAACCCTCTCTTTAATCCAACCCTCCCTTTAATCCAACCTTCCCTTTAAACCAACCTACGACAAATCCTAACCAAACCTTTCCCAAAACCTAACCGTCCCCTAAATCTAACCTTCCCCTAAACCAAACATTCCCCTAATCCAAACATTCCCCTAAACCTAACCTTCCCCTAAACCTAACCTTCCCCTAAACCTAACCTTCCCCTAAACCTAACCTTCCCCTAAACCTAACCTTCCCCTAAACCTAACATAACCTTCCCCTAAACCTAACCTAACCTGCTCCTAAACCTAACCTAACCTGCCCCTAAACCTAACCTGCCCCTAACCCTAACCATCCCCTAAACCTCACCCTCCCCTAAACCTAACCTTCCACTAAACCTAACTTTCCCCTAACCCTAACCATGCCCTAAACCTAACCATCCTCTAAACCTAACTTTCCCCTAAACCTAAGCTAACCATCCCTTAAACTTAACCCTCCCCTAAACCTAACCTTCCCCTAAAAATAACCCTCCCCTAAACCTAACCCAACCTTCCTCTAAACCTAACCTTCCCCTAAACCTAACCAAACCTTCCTCTAAACCTAACTTTCCCCTAAACCTAATCTAACCATCCCTTAAACTTAACCCTCTCCTAAACCTAACCTTCCCCTAAACCTAACCTAACTTTCCCCTAACCCTAACCCTCCCCTAAACCTAACCTAACTTTCCCCTAACCCTAACCCTCCCCTAAACCTAACCTAACCTGTCCCTAAACCTAACCCAACCCTCCTCTAAACCTAACTTTCCCCTAAACCTAAGCTAACCTTCCCCAAAACCTAACCTAACCTGCCCCTAACCATCCCCTAAACCAAACCTGCCCCTAACCCTAACCTACCCCTAAACCTAACCTTCCCACTAAACCTAACCTTCCCCCTAAACCTAACCTCCCCTAAACCTAACCGTTCTCTAAACCTAACCTGCCCCTAAACCTAACCTAACCTTTCCTAAACTTAGCCTAACCTTCCCATAAACCTAACCTAACCTTCCTCTTAGCCTAACCTAACCTCCCCTAAACCTAACCTAACCTTCCTCTTAGCCTAACCTAACCTCCCCTAAACCTAACCCCTTTCCATAAAACTAACCCAACCTTCCCCTAAACCTGACCTTACCCCAACCTTCCCTCTAATCCAACCTTTCCCTAAACCTAGCCTAATCTTCCCCTTACCTAACCTAACCTTCCCCTTACCTAACCTAACCTTCCCCTAAACCTAACCTACCCTTCTCTTTAACCCAACCCAACCTAACCTAACCCAACCTAACCTTCTCCTTAACCCAACCTACCCAATAACCCAAACATCTCCTTAACCCAACCTACCCAATAACCCAAACATCTTAACCCAACCTACCCAATAACCCAAACATCTTAACCCAACCTACCCAATAACCCAAACATCTCCTTAACCCAACCTACCCAATAACCCAAACACCTTAACCCAACCTACCCAATAACCCAAACATCTCCTTAACCCAACCTACCCAATAACCCAAACATCTCCTTAACCCAACCTACCCAATAACCCAAACATCTCCTTAACCCAACCTACCCAATAACCCAAACATCTCCTTAACCCAACCTACCCAATAACCCAAACATCTCCTTAACCCAACCTCAAATGTTATCAAATAGCAATTTTAACTTGTGACTAACTTGTAAGTCTAATGGAGGTTGGTCTTCACTATGATGTCCACAACAAATGACCATGTAATATTAGCTTTATTTTGAAAGAACATTTACCATTTTGATTTTATATTTGTTAGTTGCTCTATAAAAAGTACGAAAATTACATAGTAGTAATTATTTATTTAATATAAGCTTCATTTAAATGAACATATGTTGTATGTAAGTTAAAAAACAAATGGGATAAAAAATTGCACCTAAATACCTTGTCATTTTCGTACGTGGCAATTATCGTGGGTTGCAAATGTAGTCAGGAATATCGTTGTTGCAGTTTTCGAATGTCGCAATCTTGGTATGGCGAAATTTTCACAGTCGCAATTTTTGGGTCAAGATTTTCGAGGTCGGAATTTTCAAATCGCAATCTTCGCGGACCCACGTGGAAGACCAAAGCAAGAAAATGTCATAGCCATTTATGCGTTACTATTAAATGTTAAAGCATATTGGAGTCAAAGGACATTTTCTAATCTGAAGACCACACTTTCTCTTTGCTGCTTTCATCCATTTTGTTTACACGTCTGTATCTTAAATCTGGGCGATGGTAGTAATGTATTTCATTTCCTGTAACGCGTAGCTATTTTCTTGGTACTTGGAAATACTGTCAACAGTATTTGTGACCAAATTAAACCAACAAGTCGTAAAAATATACCGCTACCACAGTACATATATAAATACAGATTCCAGATTTACCCATTGCATTTTCATGATTCACAACATTTTCTCCAGGGAGGTCTTTCAAAATTTTGCCACAATAAGTTCTTCAATGAATGAATACCATTATTTATACTACAGATGCTCCTCACCACTAGTTTAATAAATAAATAAATGTGTAGAAAGCTATAGATCTTTTCATCAGTTTTCACATACAGATAGTCATGCTTGTTTTCATGGCCCATTAAATGGCTTACATTCAATCCCTGGAAATGTGGAGATAATTTTGATGAGTGATTCTGGAGGACAAAAAAGTAAATGCGAAATGAGAATGAACTCGTAGAATCTAGAAGTGAAATGAATGAATGAGTGTTATTATTACTTACTTCACTGATAGCAGGTTAGTAGAAAGGCATACGGTTACGGCTCTTCCACAAGAACGTGCCACAAGCCACCGTGTCACCACCACCACGAGTGTTGGCAGAAAGAAAATGACACATGAGAATGACGATGACGATTTTACTTTCTCCAAAAATAATGATATAACTATCAGTGATTCATTGAGCGCAGTTATGCTCCATTTGCCATTCTTTGCTTTGAAAACCCAGCATCAATAGGATGTGCCCTCTGCGAAACGAATGCTATTAATCAAGTGATGCTTTAAGTTTCTTTACAATTGTGACATTCTCATTTGATGATGATGACGATAATGTGGTTGCTGATAGTGTGCGTGTGCACTTATTACGTATGTTTTGGAGAATACATAATAACAAAATATTATGAAGCCCACACAAACTGTTACGGTTTGGGACATACAAATAGTTGATTACTGTCATCGTGCTGGCTTTTTTGCTTGTTGATGATGATGGACTGTTATGATGATGACTTTCTCTCTGCTTTTATAACTTTTATCTTTTCGACTATCTAAGCATTTCCTTTCTGTTTATACGTGCTTTTCAGACCAAGGGGGTGTGGTAAGACTCAATCCCATTTCTAAGGATGACAAGCGGATCAAGGGTGGAAAGCTAGGTGGTGGTGACAGGGATGCAGTTTCTGAATCTGGGAAATCTAAGCATCCTCCCTCAGATTCTGTGGATGTTGTCGGTGACTCTGGGAGAAATTCTCACTCCAACAGAGGGAATACTCTCCGAGTGCCAAATATTGAGAACGCTCCTGCAACTGATAATGCAGGTAAGTATTTCATATTTTACGCGTCATCTCTGGCATTCTGCGAACCTCTTTGAAATTCATGCAATGTGTCAGCTTAATATTCCAACACGAGTCGGGAAAGACAAGGAATGATTTCATGATGAGAAAAGTATGATTGTTGCCACTTTTAAATAAACCGAATGCAATTTCCATCCCGTAGGCGCTACCCAGAGACTGTTCATCAAAACCAATTCTTATGGCACGGTAGCTATTTGCCTGACTGTCCTTTTCATCGCCAGCATCACCAGTCCGCTCTGTTGGATGTCTACCCAATGGTTGACATTGTAAACCTGTAATAAACATTTTTACAAAACTTGGTACGGTACACAACAAAAACTAAAGTAATAATAATAATAATTATACATATTATAACAATAAATAAAACAAGAATATATGGTAAGAAATGAATAGAAATAATAATAATAACAATAATTTAATAACATTAAGAAGTGTAATTACCGAGTCTAGATTTAAAGAAGAGAGCTCTAAAAGGGAAAAATTGGTCATTTATATAAAAACTTATATTATTCTTACGTGGTAAAAGAAGACTTATTTGACACCGAGCATATTGAAAGCGCTGTTTATATATGGCTGGACTAAAATCTAATACTACATTACAAAGCTAAAATACTAACGGAAAGAGGCATAGTAGATTACAAATAGGCCAAAGTACTTCTTTTCTTTGTACATACATACAACTGTAGCTATGAATATATCTTACAAGTAGACATGCGCATAATTATTGCAAGCTTCGTTTGCTATACTAATTTTAATTGTAATGAAGGAATTTAAAATTCACAACAAGAAGCATATTGAAAGTATCAAGTATATAATAAGTAATTTATCAAACATAGGTAGTCTCCATTAAAAAATGTACATAAGTAGTTGAATGATTTGTGTTTCAAGCTTGAAATGCGAAAATTTATTTTGTAAAACGTGAGGATTACTGTAGCGAAAGTGATGTAAAAAAATTGTGGCCAATATTGATTTTCCTAATTATTGCGGTGCTGAAGCGTGTCCCTTAAAACTTGTATACCTACATACATAACGTACATTATGTAAATGAAGTGGTTACAGTCTAAAAGTATTAAATTGCTAGTAGTATGGCGTGTTCATTTAAGTTTAGAAATGTGAAAACAATGCTAAATTGTCATTATTGGGAATGAATTGCTATTATATGCGAATTTTTAAAATATACAACACTCATAATCATCTATATGAACTACTGTATACCAAAATAATGATCATGGAAAAGGATGACTACTATCTTCTTCTCTGGATATACTTTCCAAAAAAGTGTGACGTGTGTGTGTGTGCGTATGTGCTTCGTATGGATAAATTATGGTTCGTCTACTTCGATATATATAAATATTGAAATTCATAAGGAATGTATATAAAATACTATGCAGCGATACAAAATTGCAAGTACGCTTAGAGAAGATACATCTACGTTAAACACAAGAAAGTTATTTTTCAATTCATACAACGGAGGAACTGTATAATGGCGAACTCTGCAAGTACTAATTTATGAAATAATAATTAAAAGACAATCAAGATTCTTTTGATCACAATACTATCCCAGATAAAGAAAGGTGTGCACAGTTTATATCATCATTCGAATGACCCATTCCACATTCACCTTCTAACAGCAACTCAAGAGCATCCCCTTTTACCAGCGCCAGCAATGCAGTAAAAGCGGCGAAGAAATAAATGGCCTCTCTACTGCTCCTTTGTTATTATGAAGATGCAACCTGCAAAAACTGCAACAATGTTGAATTGAATATATTTTATGAAGAGTATGATATCGTTTCGAAATCGAGTGCCAAATCTGCAATGTTTTCGCGAAAAATGAGGCAAAATAGAAATGTATTGTTAGACTAGCATTAATTACTTTTATCAGTTGCTACATTAAATGTACTAAATCATAATATTATATCAATATATTACATCCGTAATCAATTGCAGAAAGTTAGTATATTGCACAGAAGCACCATAATACAAAACATTGCACTGATTTAGTCTGTAAGCATGCGTAAGTAGTTTCAAACATTAAAGAAGCAAGGCAGAATGTGTAAAATTAAACAGAAAGTTAGCACGTAATATTTATAGGAATATATAACGATATTTTATTTAAGTATAACTTTCTTTATTTGTCTGTATCAATTGTATTCTTTAGGTTTGCATGGTTGTTTAAAAAATTTACACACAATGTACACTTAATTTCGATTTGAATTCGGTGTATCTTATATTGAATGTATTTGAGTTTTACTAGGCTAGAAAAGTGTGAAATGAGAGAAAAGTGTATCTACCTAGGAGTATTGAAATATAAAAATACGTATGAATGTGGATATTTGTGAAAATGGAATACCTTATGATATCAAATTGTATGTCATTATACCAGTTATTGAAATTAAATAATACTATGACCTAATAATGTGCATCCGAGTGTGTGTCTCTGTAATAATATAGCCAGTGTCTCTTTTAATACATACTTATGGAAATTGCGCCATGAAAAATTGCATAGAAAATATAATTGATAAGCACATACGAGTAATAAATAAGTAATTAAAAAAATATATAAATAACCGGTAAATAAATGAGCTACACAACAACTTAATTTGTAATTCCAACAATTAATCTTGACATAATGTAACTATACTGGCATGAGACACATATTTATGTACTTCCCTCTTTAAACAACTCGACATTTTGAACTACTGCTACTTGATTAGCGTACCGTATTTTATAAATTGATTGATCATTAAATTCATCCTGTTTAGCATACTTCTTAAAGCAGAGATGACTGTTAGAGGACTCTAACAACCGTATTATGAGGATTATGATTAACTAGATTACAACATATTAAATAAACAATATTATCTAATACTATTATCAATATCAGTATTGCAAAAAAATCAATAAATGTGAAATAAATGTTTTTATGTAATACCTAAAATCGTAATCCGGTGGATGCATACCTTATTGGTTTCATTCATGCATACCATTCATGCTATTCATAATCACAAGAAGCCAAAAAGAAAGGCAAACATATACCCAACACCTTGGAGGAATAAAGAACTTATGATACTTCCATGCCCAACACGGACGACATCACATCTCGATGCACATCGGTAAGGTAAGAAAGCATTATTTAAGTAGGTATGTTGTATAATAACACAAATATATGATACGAAACAACATAAACAACTTGTATAGCAGAAATGATAACAAGCATATCAGCATAAAATATTCTGTGTACATTTTTGTAGCGTAATAGAAGCATATTATGAAAATGTGGTTATTCACAGCACCAACAAAGGGATCACGATATGATGAGCATTATACATCCATTGAGGCGTTGAGCAGAGCATATTAGCATCTCAATTTAAGGGATGAAGCGGAGGTGGTGGTGGGATGCACATTTAGAACAAAAAATGCGGAGATGTAGTAGTAACGTTTATACATATGACAAAGGGCTCAAACTAGAATTTTGGGGAAAGTGGATAGAGACGGCTTGTACTCGGATGGGTGATGTGGGTTCACTCACTCGCTGAACCAGCTTTACGAAAGAGCAGCATGTACATGTGGGGAAGCTTGAGAAGAGTAAAGAAAAAGGTATGAGTAGTGGAAGGAGAGAGGGCAAGCAAGCAAATCTCATCAGAGTTGAAAGGAACTCAGAATTCGTCTCACGTTCACCCCGGCAATAAGCAAGTAGACTGTCTCGCCATTCCATAAAAAGGAGAATATGCAGCAGTGAAGGAAAACCAACATGGGATGAATATTGCAGAGAGAGAGAGAAGAGAGAGAGGAAAAATACCGAGAAAGCAAAGAGTATGTAGTATTCGGATACTACATACATTACATAATGCCCATTTTTACGTGTGTGTACCACAATAACGTGTTTTTACTCTCCAGGAGAAAGGCATGAAAAAATTTCTTATGTACTATCATGTGTACATTTTTTATATTTGTTCCTACTGCTACCCTCTGCTCTGGTGTTGCCACTGATGATGATCCTTGCTTGTCCTGTATAATGCATAGTTTTCTAATGTTATGTTCCATGTACTTTTTTCAAGAAGTAAGTGTAATACATAATAATAATAATAATGCCATCTTACACGACTGAACACTCCTCGTGTAGTGTGGCATATATGCGAACATCATTTTATACTCCATTTCACCCTTTATACCTCGTGTTCATTTCATATAACATAATAAATAAAGTGTGGTTCTCTATCTAAACTGATCCATCAGTTTACCAAAAAAAAGTCATACAAAAATTCTGCGGATATAAACCGGAAACTTGGGAAATATAATGGAAAAGAAACTACATCGGAAATACCAATATCCACTTATTTTATCTTGGTATCATTTCTTTCTTAAAAATTATATACAAACTTTAATTTTCATTTGTAGGAGATTGTATTAAATGCTGCTCATTTCCGGTGGTAGCCGTTTTCTATTTAATCGAAATATTTTTTTTTGCAATAAATGCATAAATTTTGAAAAATTTACACGTAATAAACGAAAAATACATTTTCCTGACCTGCTAATTGATATTAAAGTGGAAAGTGGAGCGACCGGGTGCAAGTTATTGCTCTATAAAATGTCAAATAGACACATTATTTTCGTCTCTAGCAAAACAAAAACTGGTTGATATAAGCCCAGGTTCACATATTATTTCATGAATCATTTTTGTTGTATTAAGGTATACGGTTTACACATACCCATAATATATATGTATATAACAGTGATAAATGGCCAACGGAAACCCAACAGGGTCATTACAAGATTATTAGAGGGTGAACAAATGGCACGTTACAGATCAAAACTGTCATTTTCACTTTTAACCAGACATTACATCAAGCTCAGTCGAGGAATTGCTGGGGATATTGTAATGAAACAACCGTTCGTTCTCCTTTGAAATATGTCCCAATTTCTGTCTACGCATTTGGCATTCCTAATTGGTTATTAACTACCGGAAGCATGAAATGCTTGAAAGGTAGTTATAGCGATTGATTTGTTTGTCTGTCTGTCTGTCTGTCTGTCTGTCTGTCTGTCTGTCCGTGAACACTCTAACTTCCCTCCACGTTGACCGATTCGGCTCAAATTTGGCATAGCGGTACCTCGCCCCATAGGGACGAACCCTATTGATTTTCAGCGACGTCCCTCATCGTTGACCGGAAGTAGGGGGGTCGACGTCCTTGGTGTGGTGGGGTCACAAATTAGTCAAAAAATTTTATTGTATGAATGGATAGAGGGGTTCAAGACGATCATTTTTTGCCAAGACACCATGGGTCAAATCGGTGACCTGGCGGAGGGAAGGGGCGTCGAAGGTATGGTGGTCCCCAGTCGCAAAATTTTTTTATGCCATAAATCGATGGAGATGATCAATTTGAGCCTCAAAAACGTATTACAATGCTAAAATATGTATCGAAATTTGATGTTTGCATTCATCCCTCTTCCGGTAGTTATGTATTAAAGGTTACACCTTACTAGTTATTACTGGACCCGAACAATACAAACAAGTAACGTACTGCTTTATTATATTTGTAGCTTCAATGACCGCTAGCAAAGATTTCTTCCATATTATGAGAAACCACTGTTTTCCATGTTCATCAAGCTACATTACAATGTGCACGTTCTGTACGCTTTTTTGATGTGTAGTACTCAATTACATATATGCAGCCGCAGACTCACCCTCCTTTTCTCTTTTCCTGTCCGTACTATCCGTTAAACAGATTTAGTTCTTGGGTATTTTTATTCGTTGGCACTACTGGACACATCAGCCAGCAGTTATTAATGGTCAACCAAAAAGAAGGAACAAGAGCAAGGCTAATATTCTTGAAGAGAGGGCAGAGAGCACCACGTCAATGACTTTTCCTGAACGACATACAGGACTTTTTTGTGAATCCCCCTCTCAATTCACATTTTACGTCCATCCGAGAGGACAGTGTTGAACTTGAATTTTCACTGGCAGAGTGTGGAGAAGCAGGAAATGTATAATTTATGTAACACGAACGAGGGGGTTGATAAACAACATTCCATTAATTATGCACTGACCTTGCGTTTCCCTAAGAAGAAATATTGCTCCAGCTATATAGTTGCTTTCCGTCTCCAAGATTAGTTCTCAAAAAATATACTGCCATCGCGTATCTCTTTTTTCTTTGGTAAAGACAAGAAGCTATTGCATATTACTTTACTTTACAACACAAGGATGGTAAGGGACGAAGACATGCAACTTCATGGTTTATTATATCAAATGTATGGAGAGTGGATGATGTTGAGAGTCAGGTACGAGAGGATGAGCTGACTACTTCCGTATGTACCCCTAAATGGCTCTCTGGTTCGAAACTGTAAGTGTCTTTCCATACATTACAGAGCATTTCCAACAACAATTGATAGAGGCGAGAAGTATAACGTGAGATTGTGTAAGGGATTATACAAACTTGTACATTTCTGACTGACTGAGTGAGAACCTGATCAGGGGGAAAGTCTCTAGATGATACAAAATACAAATAGACCTGTATCATCATCGCATTACTATGTATATGTGTGTACATGTGAAGAAGATTTCCACTCAAGAACGAAAATCAAGGTTGGTGTTAGCAGCACAAAACCATGTAGCCGAAAACGACCAAAAGAAAGTGGGTATACATGCACATCCGTGGACTTCCTTGATATGTTGTACGTGAAAGTGGATACTACACATCACATGCTATACGGAAACAGTGATGTTATTATTGCAATTCACTAACAGCAGAGGAGGCAACACAAGTGTTGTATCGTGGTTGTTCACTTCCTCTTCATCCTTCCATTATACATACATTCATATACACAAAGTCCACTTATTCGCAGTCTGAGGTAATCTAAAAGGAAAAAGGCATGCTGAAAAGCTTTTCTCCATTTCCCGTCGACTTTCAAAGGGGAAAACACCTAGAGCACATAGTCAGCAACCACTTCCTTCACGCTGGCATTACACATTCACCAAGCAAAGCAAATACGCTGATCTGGAAGTGTAGGTACTTGTAAATTCATGAAAGTATGTGCCCATTCGTATGTATTTATAAGTATGTGGGATGCTTCCCTCTTACAAGAGACAGAGAAAAAAGAGAAATGTTTTCCTCGCCCTGTATAGTAACACACTTCACAACAATAAAATGTACATGTGTATGTAAATCTGTAAATCAAATGCTGAATAAACCATAGAGCCACAGAATAAAAGGTGTAAAAATCAACATTCTCTTCCCTGTTATGGCTTCATTCAGCCGACTACAAAAAAAGAATGAAAGTCAAAATGTGAGAGATGAAGTGTGAAAATGTAAAGATGAAGTTTTTTTACGTGTTCTCATACAAAGAATAGCAACAAAAAGCTGTCAAGCGAATATATTTTTCAGATTTGTAGTAAAATTTCCGCTGTGCAGCATGTATCTCGGGATCAGTCATTTTAATTAGTATCACTTTAATGAAGGCGTAGTACAGGAACGAGAGTATGAAAAACTTTTGTTTTATTTTGACTCATTTCATTTTATAGCTCTATACGTACAAATGTTAAATTAAGTGTACTACCAAAACACAATTGGAATTTTTACGACTTGCAAGATTTTTCATTCATCATAACTCAAAATAACTCAAAAGGTAAACACAATCACTCGCGGCATTAATATCCGTGTAAATAACTACACTTAACCGAGCGAATTTGTGGAAAAGGGCATATTTTTATTTCCTCACTACATAAAGCATCCGTGACAGAAAATCATCATGTTGGCCGCTTTTTTCTGCTTCTCGTGTTTTATATCTAAACTTTTTATTACGAAATTGAGCGTGAGTGAAAGTAATTTAAATTTATGTAGGACACTTCCGTTTTGGACTTTGGTTGTTTATTTACATACCCACTCGAAATGTATGCGCTGTAGATAAAAAGTGTCATCCCACTAACTGAAAGTGTATTAAGTTTGTTTTCTTTTCGAATCAGCTTATAATAATAATGATCGTGAAAGAATGGTGGTGGACATTGACAGTAGTATGCAACCAAAGCGGACAAAGATATGTTCATCTTTGGTGGGGTCGTCGTCCACAGAGCCGAATCCTCAACCATACTTTTAGCTTAGAAACGTTACTTTTACTCTGTCGTGCCTTTGACGGTATGCGTAAAGAAACTTGGCGTTTGAGTTAATACAGAGATGTGAACTTTGCACATGAAAGTTTATAAAACTTGTGCGCTCCTGTACGCAGTGCTTATAATATGCTGGATACTGCATAGTAAGTGATGCGGCACTACTGTTGTGGTTCTGTTGACCATATCAATTTATTTACGTTCACAACTTGCCACTTTCCCGTTTTCTTAAAGAACACGTAAAAATGGTGGAAGCAATGAAGTGTACTTTCTCTCTCCTTTTCGTAAAGATAAAAATAAAAAGGTTTGCTTTCTACTCCTCCAAAACCGCATATTATCCTTCTTGCTGTGTATAAACGTATAGCCCCAACGGAGTGGTGCAAGTCAAGCCAAATTGAAATTAATGACACAGTTTTATCTACGTGCTTAATCAAATCAGTTATGGAGTGACAATAATGTTGACCATACTGGCCAGATAAAATCCTTATGGGACTTGAATGGCTTTCCCAGGAAAAAAAGAAATCTTTTTGACTTTGGAAGACAATGGAGGTCTTCCCTTCATTGGTGGCGGGTAAAAACTTCCCAGTCGTCCTTCCTTCACAGTCGTATTTCCTGCTCTCCTATTAAAGGGTTCGAAAATTTCAAAGGGTATTAGTAGGTATGTATCTCCCAGCCTTAATGGTTTTTCTCTTGGAAAACTAGTATAGCCAACAGTTTTCAACTTATTTGGGTTCAGATTTGATGCAAGGTCAAGCTTCTATTTCTGTTTGGAAATTTATTAGAAAAACAGTTCAACAGTCACAACATTTCTGTAAAATTTGTTCCAATTCAAAGCAGACAGATGCGTCTGAATATATTTTACTGAATGTAGACCGCTTTCCTAGAAATTGTACGATCATCGATACGAAAAATGAGCACGCTGTCATGTGCATACTGCCCTTCAAAACTAATTGAGAAACAGAGACCAGTTTTATTATACTTTGTATGCATGCCTGACTACAACATTGCTGAAACGTGGGCGAAAGCACCAGGAGGCTATATAATAAACGTGAAAATGACTTGTCCTTCACTCCCATTACCTTTTCTAATAGTTGTACCACGGTAAGTTATTTCTAAACGTTCTCGACATGTTTGGTAATAATATCACACGAGTTTCAATGAATTCAATAGAAGCAAAGAGGAAACTCCTTTGGTTCTGCAAAATGGATTATAAATTACAACAACATGCATACAACGTAGGAGAGCGTCATGTGAAAGTTACTGTTGTAGAAAGAGAAAACTGGCAAGTAAAACTCGATTAAAGTAAGGGTAAATAGGTTTAATTTCCGTTTGTCGTCCGACGAACCAACATCATCATCTTTCTTGTTTAACGAAAGCAACGCTGCCATCGTTGTGTCCTCATCATCAACAAACCGTGATGATCATAAACTAGAATCATCAAAAGAAGTGTCTCTTCTGCCCATGATATTTTACGTTATAAACTGCTCTTTAATATGTATGTGCAGAATCTGCACGTGTACACTGAAAACACACATTACACATATAAAATGAAACCGTTGTTGTTGTTGTCATTTTTGTTATTATTATATTTAATGCAATGACATGGCTAAGAGGTCCAAGTGCATCCAACCGAGGTTAATAACGGTAATCTGTTACATGATGTGTACTTACCTACAATGTATGTCCAAAACTATGTGCATTGCATGACGTTTTAAATACAACTTTTAAGATTGTCATTTTAGATTGTTCTTTAAATTATTTATTTATAATTTGAAAGAACGTCTTGTTAATTTTATTTTTCAAAGTGTTATTACTTTAGCCTGAAGGCTTAATATGCATACCTACATACGTCTGTGTACCATCTAACCGTATCTCTTTCAGAGGTCCTTGACCAGTTGTATTATCGGCAGTGCCACAATATTTTTTTTGGCTCTGAGTAGTAAGTAGAAATGTTGAAATGAAATGCAGGAGAAAGTATTATGGTATTTTTTTAAAGCAAGTTACGATTTTATATTATTAGTTGATCTCATTTCACATCTTCTTTTCGACATACGCCTTCATATCCACACTTATAATAAGAATTTCGTTCGTGTCATAATGTGTACATGTATGGAAAATGGGAATTGGCATATCGTACCTATTTCATATAAATACTCTGTTGGCGAGACTATGATATCCTTGTAATAGTATATCAAGCGACGATGGTGTGTAAGGTTAACTGTAGTGAATTCATGCCATGAGAAAAACAGGAAATGTTGCGTTGCGCTTTCAAAGGTCTACCAAATGTGTATATGACCTGACTAGAAATCGGCATTTAATCTGCTTCAATACCCATTTTAGTTGTCTCTGCTGATCTCTCAATCTCACCGCGGTCAAAGATAACTTTTTACTCCTACTCTATCTTATAGACTCGCTTGTGTGCCTTTCCAAAAGACAGAAACAAATGTATACATGTCCTCACATCCCAACAGTGTGTAAAAACCAATATAGTAAGTTGAAAATGGACGCGAAACATTAGAAAAACAAGATAGAAAAAAACCGAAGCAAAAGTGGTTACGATTTTTTTGTCAATGCAGTAGTGTTTCCTTTTACTATAAAAACCTCTACTACACAGTAGATGTTCCTGTAAGCAGCTCAGCCCTCGTTGAGTTGAACAAACGAGACTGAAATATCTACGCAGCTTTTCTTACATGTTTTAACAAATTGGATTGGCTTGGATTGGATATCCTTGTTGCAAGTTAAACGGGACCAGGGTAGAGAAAGTCAGAAGGCTTTACACTTTACACATCTTCGTCCTATCAAACTACTACTGCATAGAATATATGGATCCCTTTCGTCTCATCTATGATTCCATATTGCTCGGAACTGATTTTCCTTTCTTTTAATGACACACAAAAGCCATCCAGCAATCCTCCTCCAAATAATTTCATGTACAGTTACCCAAAATTAGAGCACGTTGCATCACCACTATACCATCAACTCAATTCACTTTAATGTGGTTTGTACAGTAGCTGCACACACACATTCATCAATTTTAGTTCTCTGAAGTAATTTAGCATGGAGTCCGGTTCAGAAAAATAAGGGACCGCAATAAGGATTTCACAATGATAACTTTGAAATCTAATTACCAACTGTTCCACTATTAATGAATAACCATCAAAACCAGAAAAAAATTGAACAGTAATAACTATTTTTGGAATGTTCCGGAAAGCTGTAAAACATTTGGGTCAACCAGAGAGTTCCAGTACAATGACTCTTCAGTAGCTTGAAGGAAACAGAAAAAAAAACTCTGAACTCCGATTATCATAAATTAAATGAAAGTGTGAGAGTGTGAAACAAAAGAAATGATCATAGAATACAACATGCATTAATGTTGGTGAAGGCAGGCAGCAGTAGCTGTAGTGAAGCTATAAAATAATAATTAATATTTCATTCGCTACAGGTTATCCTCGTTCATATGATTTTGGTTGAACCAGTCCTTTTTGATCAGGCACAAGGTACTTTTTTCTTTCTTTTGCAACTAGAAGGAAAGTCATTACTTTGTTTTCTCTATTGTAGTAGCGAGAAGCGTCATACTACACTGAGGCTAGATCAGTTAGATCACACACCATCGCCGTAGTAAAGGAGACATTTCAGCGTGTGAGTACCAACACCAAAAACGAATTATACTTTCCAGGCCCATTTTTTAAGCAAGTAAATGAGGGAAACATTTGGAATTTCTGGAACGTACTACTCCCACACACACACACACATAAGATGAAATCATTAAATGTGCAACGTATGTTGGTAATTTACGACTGGAAAGTAGTGCGAAACAATGGATGATATAAAAATGTGTTACATAACTACGTGATTTACCCATTCAAAATCACTATTTTCTGATAGTAACAGCCACTGTAACAGTAAAAAAACTACCTAACGCCATATTACAAACTATTTTTACAAATCACTGTGACTATGAAGAACGCCAGTAGTGGTAGTAAGTAGAGAATAGCTTTTCTCTTGCTCCTCGAGCCAATAATCTAAAAGAAGCCATTTGAAACAGCTTTGGAGAGAACAAAGAAATCTTACTTCTCTGACATAAATACAAACAGAGGAGCAGTGATAGTTTTACTGTACAGCTTAGCAAGAGTTGGCAATAAGCAGGCAACATCAAAATTTCTGGTAATGTAACAAATGAAAGGAAAAAATGCTCCCATAATGGCTTTAGATTGTTTATGAAGATGGTTTTATTGGTCGACCAATCCACATTGTGTACTTATTGTCTGACAACCAAAATGTAGGTCTCTTACGGCCTGCTATAAACATGTACCTCTCTCCTCAATATATGAATCTAGGTTCTTTTTTTAAAAGAGAAGTGTAAAGCAAGCTAACAGTTATTTGTACGGAATAAATATATATACAGTTAGCAGTCGTTTTAGTGGTAGAGTGGAAAAAGGGAACCTTCTTCGACAAGACTAAAACACTCATGATATTGTTTCATTTCTATAAGTAAAAATAAGAAGCGGAAAAGTGGAAAGCTAAGCCAAAAGAACCATCAACATTTTACAGCTTTCCCACTCATGATCATCTCCACAAACATATCTCTCTCTGCCTTGGCGTTGGTAATAGTGCACCGAAGAAGGCTTGTTTTCTCCGTACCACACCACCACGCATAAAATGGATGTACCCACACACATCCCTTTTGCTAGCTTCATAATAATAAAGGTATGTATACAACTCATGTACGTGATCACTAATGTATTTATGTACAATCCATATCTATTACTGGAGAAGGGAAATGGAAGTGGGAAAAAACAAGAAAAATAACAGTAACCAAGATTTATACAACAATAACAACACCTATCCGCACACTTCAAAGAACATCCGCAGTGCCATCATTAAGATGATGCAACTTTAATGGGAAATGTCCACCCATCCAATTCCGTTTTGACCGTACAAAAATACATGTAGCTTTCACCTTTCCTTGTACAATATTATGTACCTATACTACCATCTTTTGGGTTTTCATTTCAGCACTCGCTACAACCAGTACATACAGAGCGACGGCAATGGAGAATGAAAAGAGATGGGTACGGCATACAATAGGGTACATTGGAAGTGGATGAAATTGTAAAAGTATCATGATAATCTTTGAAAATTTCTTTTTCAAAGATAATACAAACATTACAGGCTGTGGCTAATTTTGAATTCTATTCTGATTTCTTTTCCTTCCATCTCACAAAGTACATAAGCCAATAAAGCTGTATCATCACACAACGTAAGCCAATCACTTACCCCTCCGTACAACCAACACCGGTAGCACGGCATCGGCATAAACTACACTAACTGCGAGAATCACAGAGGAACGTCGGTGGTGGTGTAAAGCTGTTATAAGAAAAACATACCACAAGAAAGGAATCTATGAGAGTCCAACCGCAAAAGAGAATTCTTTAAATGCCATTCCTTAAATAATGTGCCATTCTTTCTGGCTTTTTACTTCATGGACCTTGAGGATTCCACAATTTTTCCAGTGAGAATGGACATAAAGCAGGGAATTTTTCCTTTCACACATAATGGTGCCTGCTGCTCTACTACTAAAGGATAGTCATGATGTGAAATATGAAATGTCGGTGTTTGTGTTTGGTTTTATTATCATCAAACAACACAACATTACAATTCTTGTGATTATGATTCCACATGTGCTGCTGAAGAAAAAAAATGTTATTTATCCCGCAAAACCACATTCACACACACACAACACCACCAGTAATACAAGTTTTGTAATGTTTCTATATATTATATGCTTATGCTTTCCCTCATCTCATTGTGAAAGGACATAAAGGAATGAAAAGAAGAAATGAACAAGAAAACTACAACAAGATTTAATGCCTTTTTCTTTCCACACACACACACAACCTAATATACTGCATAGTACTATTACTTCTCCCTCCATTTTCTAAAATTTGACATGGAGTTAACCAAGATAAAAAGGAAATTTAAAGCATTTGGCAAGCAAATCGTGTAATGAAGTGGTTCACCACACATTTCTCCATCTTTTTCCTGGACATTATTATGGCTTATTTTTCCTCTTTATGAGGTTATGTGCTTTTTACAAATTTGTATTTCTCTCTTCATACCAGTAACAGTAAGTGCAATGACTGAACCGTAAAAAAACTGACCCGTACTGTTACATAAGGCGTATAGGTATATACATACTACAAGTGCGCATTTCCCTGCTTCAATGTCCTCAGTCACCACCCCCAGTTTGTTCCCCAAGTTGTCATCATCACTTATGGAGTTGTCCCAAAAAATCCACACAGTAAAATGATGCTTCTTCCAGGGAAACGTTCTTCTCGTCTGTACAAAAACTAGTGGTGACAATGACGCAACACATCAGATAATATAGTTGATATGATATTTCCAGTGTGTACATACAATCAAAATATCATATTATGCATTTTTTTACACCCGCATCCCACCCCTTATATATCTCTCTCTAAACATTGCTCTTGCACATTGTACTGAACAGAACTGAACTGAAAATTTTATGGCTTCAGAAGGATTGGTTGTGCCCATTACAAACATCCAAAGGCGTATGAAATATATTTTCCGAGCTTTTTTTTCAGCCCTCCTCTTTCCCTGTAAATTGCTTCTTTTCGGATAGATGGATAACTTGAAGATCCCAACGGCGACATGGCCAAACTTCACAAAGATGCTCGGCTTGGGATTATTAAGTACTTCAAATAAACTTTTCATATCAACACTGTTTGGTTGCATCGAATCTAGTTACTACAATATTGTATACTGAACAAGTCATGTAATGTACGTAATTGGAATGTTGATACGGTACTTGTACATACTTCACACATCAATGCAATGCTATCTCAATTTCAATATTTGTAGTGGAGTATAAACGTGTGGACATGCTCAAATATCGAAACGATAATACATAATTAAATATTGTGCAAGGGGTGGTATCTGTTGTTTAAGTATGAATGTATTATTTTTGCGATGAATCAGCCAACATGAGCACGTGTTTAAGCTAATGGGGTTTGACGTTGATTGCTGACGTACATAACTATATTTTTGTATGGTTAAATCAATCAAAGACAAATTAACAAAGAAGGGATCAATGTGACATATACTCCATCTCTATCAATTTTATGAAGACGGGTACTTGAAACACAGAGTGGAAACTTTTGTTTTATGCTGAATCTCTCCATAAAGTTAGTGGTTCCAATTTCAGTTGGTTCCAAAATCTGTTTCCCCATGCTGCAAAAACATGGTTTAATGTGAAAATGATGATTGCAAACACCTATTTTAGAAGTAAAAAGTTGCGGTAGTTATTTTTCCCCGATAAAGATTCTTTTGACCAGTTAATCATTCGGCGTGAGAGTGCAATGAGATGCAATATAATAACGATGAAAGTAGGTATCCTTCATTTGAATTTATGATTGTCCTATTTAAGTGAAATATGTTTTCACTCTAAACCGTGGACCTGTGACAGATCAAACTTTCATCTGCGTATGTAAGTAATGTCCGGTTCTTGGATTTAATGGTTCATGCGAGATCACTATAAATAATATTATATGCAACTTATAAAATTGATATATTGCATGCAGAGATAAAATAAGGTACACAATGGTGTTAAGAGTGCAATCATTCGATCGATTGTGTGTTCAATGTTCAACCGACATGAATGGGAGTATGTATTTATATTTCTGCGCTTATATTACTATTTATTTAACATCATTTATAATAGCAAAGTTTTATTTCATTTACTAAATTATTCTAAAAACCACCGAGCATTTCGCGGAATAGAGGATCCATAACTTCAGCCCATTTGGCGTAACCAGCAGCAGAAAGATGGAGCAAGTCGGAAGTGTACAATTCAGTGTTAAAGCTGTTCCCTCCGTTGTAAAAGTGGTCCTTCATGTCTAGATACCGGATTGTATTTCCGTTATCCAACTTTTTGATAATGTTATTGATAGCAATGGTACGATTAGTGAGCTCCTCATTGTTACGAGGAAGAACTCCCAGCAAAAGAATCTTCATGTTGGGTAGCCTCTCTCTGAGCTCAACAACGTCAAAGACGACACCCATTGCAATCGAAGTATCGTCATTTGCACCAAGGTTGTTCGTTCCGATTTTGATAACACAGACAACAGGGTTGAGACGATCAGTTACTTCTCCGTTCTGAATTCTCCACAGCACATGCTCGGTTCGATCCCCGCTAATACCATAGTTTGCGGTTCCAAGAGGGGCGTAGTACTGGTCAAAGGTAGGCTTTCCATTTCCACCCCATCCTTCAGTGATGGAATCCCCATAAAAGAGGACTCTGATTGAGCCATTGTTATTCAGAGTATTTTCAACAAAGCCATTGTGCCTGTCCGACCACCAGGCATCCCCTCTGGGTTCACCTTCCCATGGAATACCGGCTGTAAAGTAAAAATGTCATTGTGAAAGTACAAAAAATCACTTTCATAAATATCAATTTGATATTGGCAACTTTTCTTACCAAAGGTGACAGAAACTACGGCTAGAAGTACAGCGACTACCTTCATTGTGGCTTTGCGGTTAAAATATTATAGAAAGGAATGGCTAGAGTGTATCACCCAGAATGGTCAAATGAAACTGCTGCGATCTTTTATATAAAGGTAATCATGGAACAATTTCGTCAATCGGTACACTCACACTGTCAATAAACATGATTGAAGTGTAGATTATGTTTTGTAGTACATAATGACGGAATGTATAATTTGAAGATAAATATGAAGTGATGCTGGATTATACCGAACTTACATAACATTTGGTAAAAAAAAATTCAAAATGACACGTAGTGAGGCATAGTGGAAAAGAAATGTACTTTGGAACATTATTTTGGGAAGTCGTTGTGCTTATTTGTGTAGAACACGTTTTAATTGAGAGATTGAGACAAATTGTTTGTACTATTCCAGCATTTTGTTACAAGTTGTATGTAATATTGAAGCCGAAGCTCACCCAATATAACCACAATCAAAACATTAACGAAATTTTCAACCTTGATGTTGAAAATGTAAATTCAACAAGGCTGAGTTGTAGAGTCGTGAGGAATGCTGCATTCAGTGGCCTTTCCAAACGCTCTTCTATTTGGAGCAATGCTGACATGATGCTCGGTTGTCGCCAATGTCCAAGATTCTGTCTTGTTGGGGTGTATGAGTAAAATATAGGCCCACGGGTGAGAATAGTGGCGGAAGTAACTTTTAGGCTTCCGAAAGGTTCTTGCCGATGTCTTTCGGCCATTGGGAAGTCATCTTAGTGCCTATATGTGGTGTGCTGTTCGCAGCAGATTATCACATTTTTCATGTTAGTTGTTGCAGTGAATACATTTATAATAGAAATATTTCAAGGCATTAAAATATTGTATTAAATGTACTTGAATTTAGAATAATATCCCGAGTAAGTGTCCCACGTCATGAAATTGTGTTCATAATACTAATACTAATTAATGATCAATTAATGTATGTGTGGATCTTTTATGCTTGCAACTAGGCAGGCAAATATGCGGTTTATATTTATGGACATGTCCAACAAGAATGGAAAAAATTACATAGCATTTTTTATTTATGCAACATGATAATTAGTATTTAATTTGTCTGTGACCGGTATCCCCGTTATTAGTTACAATTTTCTTATTGGTTTTTATTCATGGTCAAAAAGCGATTCAAATACTATAATAAATTACTCAATGTTGTACTTAAGAACTTCCGAGCATTTCGCGGAATAGAGGATCCATAACTTCAGCCCATTTGGCGTAACCAGCAGCAGAAAGATGGAGCAAGTCGGAAGTGTACAATTCAGTGTTAAAGCTGTTTCCTCCGTTGTAAAAGTGGTCCTTCATGTCAAGATACCGGATTGTATTTCCGTTATCCAACTTTTTGATAATGTTGTTGATAGCAATGGTACGATTTGTGAGTTGCTCATTGCTACGAGGAAGAACTCCCAGCAAAAGAACCTTCATGTTGGGCAGCCTCTCTCTGAGTTCGACAACTTCGAAGACGACACCCATTGCAATTGAAGTATCGTCATTTGCACCAAGGTTGTTCGTTCCGATTTTGATGACGCACACGGCAGGATTAAGACGATCAGTTACTTCTCCGTTCTGAATTCGCCATAGCACGTGTTCTGTACGGTCGCCTCCAATGCCATAGTTTGCGGTGCCAAGAGGGGCATAATATTGGTCATAAGTAGGCTTTCCATTTCCACCCCATCCTGCAGTGATGGAATCCCCATAAAAGAGGACTCTGATTGAGCCATTGTTATTCAGAGTATTTTGAACAAAGGCATTATGTCTGTCCATCCACGAACTATCAGGTCGCGTTTCAGGTTCCCAGGGTATGCCGGCTAAATAGTGAGATGATTGTAATTGGAATTACTAAATTTTAAAATGCCAGCTATGACATAATATTAATCAAAGTTTTGTGATTTTTGTTTGAGTTTTACCAAATGCGACAGAAACTACGGCTAGAAGTACAGCGACTACCTTCATTTTGGCTTAAAGTTCAGTTTAAATATTAAAGAAAAAAATGGCTAGAGAGTGTATCACCCAGAATGGTCAAATGAAGCTACTGTGGCCTTTTATATAAAGGTAATCATGGAACATTTTCGTCAATCGATACACTGTCAACAACCATGATTGAAGTGTAGATTATATTAATTGTTTGAAGTACATAATGACGGAATGTACAGTTATGAAGATAAATGTGATACTTGATTCATACATAACATTTGGCAAAACCCTCAAAATAATACTTTCAGGGGCAAAATGTATGTAATTTGTAACATCATTATTTGGAAGTCTTTATGCTTAGGTATTTATGTAGTGCGCTTTCTAATCACGACAAATTGTTTGTACTATTGCAATAGTTCGTCATAAGTTGCATGTAGCATTGAACATGAAAGTTCGTCCAAAATAATCTCACAATCAAATATGTACATTTTGCAAACTTTCAGTAATTTGTTTAGAACTGCTTTCAATATTACATCCCAGACGCTCCAATTAATTGCAGTGCATCCAGTACTTCGTATATACCTTTACTGAAGAATATATATTGTCAGAAACTAACTAAAATCGTGGAATGCTTCACGTACATTTATCTAAATTAATTTGGCATAGCATGTTATTGTTTGTATCAACTTTACAACGTATTTATTGCATATGTAGTATATATTTTAGACCGTACGTAGGGCCGGAGATTCAGTATCGCACCGGGTCGTCCAAAAGTTCGATACGGGCCTGCTATTAGGGTTCCGGAAGTTTCCTCATATGTCGATTCCTGTGACTACAAATAGTCCTGCACGACATGATTCGTGTCGATGTTTTGCGAACATATGTACATATGTATGTATGGGGCACTGGGAAGTTATACTAGTGCAGATTATCACATTCTTCGGGTTAGTTGTTGCAGTGAATGTGTTTCAAATATAAAATTTCTAGGTATTATATTCACTACTTTTTTGACCATTTGATAACTTTTAGAAATATAATGTGTAAGATTATTAAACTATTCCTAGGTATTAAATATTGTATTGGAAGCACTATTTTTATTTCCTTCTTTGAATTTGATAATAATGTTCCGAGTAGGTAATTGTGCTAATAAAATTAATGATTTCTCAGAATTACAGCACTCTATGAATGTACCGATGTGGATCGCTTATGCTTGGAACTAGTCCGGAAAATTAGTAGTTCATGTATACATACGGACTTATCCAGTGAGAAAGAAAAAAATACATAGAGGTTTTTCATTTATGTAAAATGATAATTAGTTTTTAAATTGTATGTGTCTGGCATCCCCTTTGTCAGTTAGAATTTTATTGTTCATTTTTATTCATTGTCAAAAAGCGATTCAAATACTATAATGCATTACTCAATACTGTACTTAAGAACTTCCGAGCATTTCGCGGAATAAAGGATCCATAACTTCAGCCCATTTGACGTAACCAGCAGCAGAAAGATGGAGCAAATCAGAAGTGTACAATTCAGTGTTAAAGCTGTTTCCTCCGTTGTAAAAGTGGTCCTTCATGTCAAGATACCGGATTGTATTTCCGTTGTCCAAGTTTTTGATAATGTTATTGATAGCAATGACACGATTAGTGAGCTCCTCATTGTTACGAGGAAGAACTCCCAGCAAAAGAATCTTCATGTTGGGCAGCCTCTCTCTGAGTTCGACAACGTCAAAGACGACACCCATTGCAATTGAAGTTTCGTCATTTGCACCAAGGTTGTTCGTTCCGATTTTGATAACACAGACGACAGGGTTGAGACGATCGGTTACTTCTCCGTTCTGAATTCTCCACAGCACGTGTTCTGTTCGGTCGCCTCCAATGCCGTAGTTGGCGGTGCCAAGTGGGGCGTAGTACTGGTCAAAGGTAGGCTTTCCATTTCCACCCCATCCTTCCGTGATGGAATCCCCGTAAAAGAGGACTCTGATCGAGCCATTGTTATTCAGAGTATTTTCCACAAAGCCATTGTGCCTGTCCGACCACCAGGCATCCCCTCTGGGCTCACCTTCCCATGGAATGCCGGCTGTAATTTAATTTAAAAAATTATTGCAAAATGTCAAAAATTTCAATGTGATATAGGATAGGATGGAAATTGATTTGATATTAGCAACTTTTCTTACCAAATGCGACAGAAACTACGGCTAGGAGTACTGCGACAACCTTCATTGTAGTTTTTTATGTGGAGAATTCCTGGAACGGTTAGTTATATCGCGCCAAAGTATCACACAATGACTAATTGACGCTAGTTTGGCCTTTTATATGAATAGAATCTCGGAGCACTTGAAGTCAGTTTGATGACACGCTGTTGTTCTCAGCGTGGATAGGGTAATTTGAAGCTTTTTAATTACAGTCATAAATAATGATGGACTGTCCAACTTGACATTAAGGATACGATGTGATATTGAGTTATGTTCATGAATTTGACGTAATAATTAATATATTTGGTTCGGGCAGGTGCGCAAAGATACAATTTATATGTTCTTTACTATATGTAGTTCGTGTTGAACAGAATATTCCAGAATTTATTATGACGCGCTATGGTTTTGTCACTGCAGTTCATCGTTCCGTGGCGCATATTACTACATTATACATATTATCCAGTCCGAGGCCAAAATGAAATCATAAGACCATTTGATCTAGCTGCTAAATTGTTGATTGCAGGAACAGTTCTCGGATTCAATTCGTCTGCTATAAAAGCAACATTGCTACCGTTGCGTTGTCGTCCAGATTCAGATAAGCAATTCGAATTCGAATTGTAACCGAATATTTATATAGGGCCGCGCCCCGTTTTTTATCATGACCTTTCGAAAGATGTCAAGAAATATCATGCAACGTTTTCTGATGATATGACTTCCTTTGCACTTTTTTCCATGATGCAGACAATTCATGTTCGGTTGAAATTTAATTTTGTCTTGTCGATTCAATGAATAATTGCAATATGCTATTCAGAATTAAAACATGGACATTGAATTCAAATTCTAGAATCAATTAAATTAATAAGCTTTGGCCACTTTTATATTTAATATTTAAAGTAATCGATGATTTTCTCTCGTGTCTCGGAATACGCAGAATTCTCACGCTTAATCGTCTTATGAAAATAACCCATCAATTTATCATGTCAAATTGACGTCATTGCATTATTTGCAACATGATATTTTAACTGAAATTTGGATTGAATTTCAGTGACACTTGACAATACTCAATCATTTTGTTGCGTCACTGTCGTAGTAGTGTGGTTGTTCATTCTGGATCGTGCTAGCTAGTGCTAAATATCATAATGAGGGATTTAAAAAAGTTAATGCCTTTGGAGAGTCAAGACCAGCGTAAAGGTCAAAATGTACGCAAGTAAATGAAGTGGTCAGACAAAATAAACACTCTAAAATTAAATTATTATTCGAGATACCTACATGATAGTTTTAAATATATTTTCACGTGTTGTATTGGGTAAGTGTGAGCACTTGAGAAATATCTTGTTATTTAAGCCAACATGACACACAATGAGTTGTGCACGTCCAATCTAGTGTATTTACAGACGATAAGGTGACAAAAGAATACAAACTTCATCTTCCTGATCATGATGATGTGTATAAAAACAGAAACTGTTGAAGTGTTTACACTTAAACCTTAATTGATACAATAAAGTAGGGTGAAATCCTTCACTTTGATTAGATATTAATCATTTTTTGCAGACATTGACATGTTGGAAAGCTTTCTCTTGTGACCATTATACTCATTTTTTTAAACGTATGTACACCTGACTTTTTAAATAAAAACAACATGTCAATTATTAATTATTCATTGGGTAACAAGCCAAGTGTGCTTGCCTAATCGAAATATGTTGTCATACACCTATACTTTACAACCGTACAAATATCCAAATACCGATATTAATTAGTACTTGAAAATGAGTCCAAACTGAAAACAAAGAACCATAAAGTATCATGTCATCAGTATCGAACTGAAAAATTGTGGAAAGTTAATAACCGGAATTTCAAAAAATATATGACTTCAATGTTCTGTAAAAACAAGAGAATATTCATATTAATCAAATATCATTATCGTAGGGGCAATATGATACAGTCTTTTACACAACGTGAGAGCGTGACTATTGTTAGTGTTACTAAAACAGCTTGAAACCGATTGTTGCTGAATTTGGATACAACTTTTAATGATGTTAATCTGTTCAGTAGTGCTGAATCGCTGAAATTATTACTCATAATATTTTTAATTTTATTCATCATTATTTAGTTTAAAATGTTAAATGTTTAAACCACAATATAATAAATGCATTTATACTGCAAATGATAATTTGCGACAAAATATTTTTTTCTTTTCATGATATTCTCAGATTGGTAAAAAATTACCCCAACTTTATACTGATTTTAGCGAACTTTGTCTCCATCTATCCGTTGTGAAAGTGTGAAAGCACAGTGCTCATCGTTCTGAGCTCATAGGCTTATATAGTTGTATTTTTATGTAAATTGACGTGACACTTGTCTTTAAAAGCAACAATATGGATGGCATGGCTCAAAGATTTAAATGACATTTGAAATATTTTGTTTCGTATTTACCATTCATTCATTGAAGACAAAATGGATAGCATTATAATTTGCATAATATGAATGTATGATAATGACAACACATTTCGATAAAAATAAAATGTTCTTTTTATTGATTGACTTTTTGAATGTATTTATGCATTTTACGGCAGAAATAAAAGTTTGTTTGCTACAAAATACTACAGTTTAATCATTATTTATTATAACAGTTTTGCCAATTCCATTGCTACTCTAAAGGCTGCCGTGATATTTTAAATACAGTTCTACATGAATAAATACACATTTGCTGAAAGTACTCTTTGTATACTAACTATTCAATATTCATGATATTCGATACGCTTTGATTACTACACAGTCTAATAAATTGGCTTGGCCTTTGACAATCTGGAAAGACAGCTTCATTATCAATAGGAGTATGGCCACTTCCGAATGCATTGTCTATAATATGCATGGTTTATCATAGATTTAAACTATTGCTTCCATATTTTCGTCAATGTCCACCGTCATTCCTTCCTCAACGTAGGTCGACTCATGCTTGGCCAGAATTCGCAACAGGGGACGAACATTCAGCCACCACTGGTGACAAGGGATCCTATGCTTAAAGTCCGTGTACAATTTGAGTTCTTGAATTGGAGTGAAGCGATATTGTAGGCGGACAATGCCCAGCATAACCGCTGACTGGGGCGTGGAGAACGTTTTTTCGTTTGTGAGTTTGTCAATGAACCACTCGACAGCTTTCGCGGCCATTTTTGTGCCCATGTTCCTGTATAAAGAGAGGGCACAAATTAAAATTTCATGCAAGACATGTACGACATGAAAATGTATAAATGACAAGATGCAAATCCAACAACGTAGCTACTTCGTTTAATTACGAAATGCAAACTGCAGCAAAAATGGAAGCGTGTTGTGGTGGTTGGACCAGGACAGAACACGTTGCGTCTGGAAGCAAATTGGTGAAGGAAGAGCAAAGGAGACGACAAAATAAGCAGAAAAAATAAGAAAAATAGGACACAATTCCTTTTTATATATTTAACTAAAAGTTGAAGGTTGTTTTAGTTAGTGTTGGGGTCACCATGCGGAGGACTAGGAAGAAGGCGGTTTCGATACCCACCAAATGTCAGCAGTTGCTTGCAGCTGACAGGGCCTGCGACATGATCGTTCCTAATCGGAAGATTGCAAGACACGTAAAAGTGTGGCATTCCAAGGTCAGTTGCCGTGATAAAAAGTGTCCCGAAACTTTTAATCACCTCCAACTAATGTTGGAGCATTTTAAGGAGCATCATCAACGGAATTTCGGATGTCGTTACCGGAGATTAGGCTGCAAGTACTTTTCACGGAAGTCTCAGGAAGAAACCGATAAGCATGAATCTTCCTGTATTCATGCGCCTGCAAGTGACGGGAATACGACCGCGGTCAAGAAGGCAAGTGAAGCGCCAGTGGAGTGTCCATTTGTGTGTGAGTTGGAGGTGGAAGGAGGGGGCAAGTGTGGAAAGGCTTATCTCACCAAAGAAGGCCTGGCAGGGCATGTAGTGAAGGGACACAAAATTATCTTCGATGGGACGTGTCGTGTCCTTGTAACGCCAAACCGAGAATGTGGAAGAACGGGCATACCATCAGTTCATCGTAGTCGCCATTTGCAGGTGTGGCATGAAAGTATCAAGTGTAGTGAGTGCGAGGAGGAGTTCCCCCACAAAGTCCTGATGAAGGAACACTTCCGAGCTACACATCAGGGTATAAATTCTGTACTGGTGGTATCCCCTATCTTACCCCGAGTTAGCTTATCCCTTATTCAAATCTTAGGGGTAGGGTAAAATGTTGCCCGTGGGTAGATTTGCCCCTTGAGATAACCCGTGTCTGTGAATAAACTTATTCACAGCAATCCTCCACCCAAGATACCACTAATACCTGCCTCGAATTTTATCCTTGCTCATGAGCAAGGGTAACTACTTACCCTGCGTGCTTACTTGTAATGACTGAGTTGAAGCATTGATATGTTTCGTCGAATCATCAATTTCGAACATTATAATCTCGGTAATGGATTTGTTTACTGATTGACAATAAATCAACTATATTATTTAGTCGGTACTAAAACGCTAGAAAGTAATCGCGGCTTTAATTTACTATGACCACATGTACCAAGATCCCAAGTATCAAGGTCAAGTGCCATTCTAGTAATGTGTGTACATAAGTAAAGCGAAACTAATGATTAACATTACCTGCTAAATAAGTAAAATAATAATGTTGAATACGTTCAATGCAGGCTTGTTTAAGTAGACTATTGAAAGTGATAGTACAATATTATTAAGTTTCATTAAAAATGAATTTAATAATTCACCGTTATATTAAGAACTAGTATTAAAACCGTGGTATTAAAAACCCTGGTATTAAAAATCGTGGCATTAAAAACCGCGGAGTTACATTAAATTTACAATTTTTGTTGAGGATGACGAATTTAGCGTCGTCGGCTACAGGCGAGTTTAAATTATATATTTAATTAACTTCACTATAATGACATGATATGATTCATGATAGTTGTACTTTAGTGTGTAGTATTTATACCAGTAACAATCATCGTCAGAACATGCATTGTTTGCGTATTGTGAATGTACATAAAAAATGATTATTGACTGCTGGCTATCGTACTTAGCGCAGTTACCACTGAATATTTGTTTATGTTAAATCAGCAATTAATTACTGAATACCGACAAATAAACTACTCTTTAAATTGGTCTTATTATACCACGGTCACTTGTACCAAGGTTAGATCATAATTGTATTAATGCCAGGGATAATGATTGTTCAAACGGTTGTCGGTTAAAAGTGACTAACGAACTGCTATAATCGATGGTCAAGTTTAATGAAAGAAATTATCTTATTTACTACCTAGTAGTAGACGATAATAAACTAACTTATTACTAATTTGCACACTTCTGGACTGGAGTCAGCGATGGCAAGACTACTCCAACGCCAGCCAACTCGCCAGGCATCCGCCTTCCACACAGCAGGGTATCCTAAGATCCGGACTCCACCCAGACTGGACCATGCTCTGGACATCAGGCCGCCTCCCCATCGACAGCACCACAACAGCAGCGGACGCCGTGAAGGCGCTCGGAGCATACCTCCGCCAGAAGAGGAACCCGCTGTTGGACCGCCAGGCGTTCCACAAGAGAGACCAGCTGCCAGGCGAATCTGTAGACCAGTATTACGCCAGCCTCAAGTTACTGGATGAGGCGTGTGCACATCAAGTTGACATGACCTGCCCATCTTGTGACGCCACCACAAGCTGCCCCCTATGTCCAGGATGCAGTACCGCCATCGACATGGCCCAGCGTCAACAAGACACCAGAATCCGGGATCGTCTGATTTGCGGATTACGGAACCGAGATATCCAGCGGCGGATAGTGACGGAGCAGTTCTCCAGTGACCTTACCCTGGACCGGGTAATGAGGATCTGCGTCGCGATGGAGGCATCAAACAGTTTTGAAGACGAGGTCACAGGGGCAGGGCAGCCCCTCGCAGCAGCGAATGCCACCTCGGGATACAAGCGCCAACAGCAACAAACAGGAGAGAGAAATGACCAAAAACGCTCACGACCTGACCCAAGCAAGCCTTGTGAATGGTGCGGTTTCACTCCAAACCACAAACGATCAGCCTGCCCAGCCAGCCATCAGCGCTGCCGTAACTGCGGAGGAGAGGGGCACTTCAGCAAAGTGTGTCGCCGCCCGAAGCAAGCCAACAGCACCGATGTCGACAGAGAGTTGGAACCGATAGACACAACAGCATCCTCCAACAGCAACACTTGTCCACCACCAGCTTCCAGCATCGTGCCATACCGAACCAACACTGTTATCATAGGGATAGCCCAACGGTTACTACCAGTGCATACCATCATCAACGGCGTTCAGTGCCTCATTCCTTGGCTGGCAGACTCAGGAGCAGGGGCGGACCTCCTCCCTGAGAGAGACTTCAAACTGCTACCACTTGCGTCAAGGGCATCCCTATCACCGGAAATCATACACTGTGTGGGAGCTAACGGAATTGGTCTGGACCCGGTCGGCACAGTTAAGGCGACTTTGCAGCTGAACGGACGCCGATGGGAAACTACTGTTGGAGTCTGCCGCCACCTCAACGCACCACTCCTCAGCAAACAGGGGTGCATAGCTCTAGGCCTCATTCCCAAAGGCTGGCCGCACTGCATGCTAGAAAGTAATCAAGCTAGCGCCATCATACCAGGACAAGCGGTCACGCACTCGCCACCAGCCACCATCATCAATGTTAACACAGAGGAGATCAAAGCTGCCATCATGGGAAAGTACGTGGACGCTTTTGACGACGCCGTTTTGCGACCCATGCACGGCCCTCCAATGAAAATCGAATTGGTCGAGGGCGCCACGCCATGCAAGCGCTATCGCGCGTATAATGTTCCCTACCACTGGAAAGACCTGGTGAAGAGACAGCTGGAGGAGATGGAATCGAAAGGGGTCATCGAGAAGGTACCAATCGGAGAGCCAGTGGACTGGTGCCATCCAATGGTTGTAGTGCCCAAGAAGGGGTCGTCCGAGCCTCGGGTCACAGTTGACTTGACCGGACTCAACAAGTTTGTGCGTCGCCCCGCCTATCCAGTCCGCGTCCCCCGAGAGGAGGTAGCCAAAATACCACCGGGGATGAAGTACTTCACGACCCTCGACGCTCGCCATGGGTATTGGCAGGTACCCTTGGACCCCAGCAGCCGGAGACTTACCACATTCATAACGCCATGGGGCTGCTATCGTTATTGCCGTAACGTTATGGGCTTGATATCTGCAGGCGACGAACATAACCGCAGGGGCGACGAGGCAATCCAGGGAATCCCGAACGTGGGGAAGGTCGTAGAGGATATCATCATCTACGATGAGGACTTGGAAAACCACGCGAGGCGTGTGGAAGAGGTGGTCGCCCGATGCCAGGAAAACAGCATAACTCAAGCCCTGGCGGACTTCTCGGGGCATGCTAGAGCCTAATACCTCAATTACATTGGCTTTTTGGACGAAGAAGATGAAGAAGGAGACAGTGACGACGAGTCAGATGATGAAGAAGAAGATTCTAGTGGCCAAAATCTCCCCGGTTTACCAAAGATTACTACTCCTGTGGATCCCGAGACCGGAGCTGCTTACAAGGTACTATGTCCATTATTAATTACTTGCTAATTGGAAGATGAAAAATGGACTAAATGGTAATGAATATATATCTGAATATTTTTTGTTTTTTTGCAGCCATTCAAATTTGGTAAACCCAACTGGCCTTTCACCCCACTCGAGAACGACTTGTTCTGCTTGTTGTACCACAACGGGCTGCGCGTACCGGTGGCGACATACCAAATTCTTTTTCCTGATCTGCTGGACGAGGACACCAAAAGGAAGATGCCACCAAAGTTTCACGCTGCACGCCACTTCCGTCTAGATCGGACCCTGCTCCAGCTGTTTCGCAGAGGAAACAAAGATTTTGAAGGCTTGGATGTACACCGGGGTCACATGGTGCGGTTCGCTGACTACATGCTGCTCCCGCTCACTGCAACCGACACCTGCAAGTTCAGCAACATTGCTGCCATGTACCCCAAGTTCAACACGTCAGTTTGGAGACGGATAGAAAATGCGACGACTTTATTTGCCACCAATCGAATAATAACGATTGTCGTCACTGTGGCGTTGTTCACGGACCCCCTTACAACGGTTGGACCAAAGCATCTACCTCTTGCAAACCGTTTTTGCAAAGTAATGCTTGGGTTAAATGGCGACACGTCACGATGGGACTTGACTGTTTACGATGCCCCCCACCTAAACATCGTCTCCTCGTCCTCTGAACACCTGTCTGCTCTGCGGGGAAACATGGACGACATTGAAGCCCAACTTGGCTTTCAAATCTTCCCCAATCTAAAATCAGAGCACCTGGGCCAAGTTCAACAAAACAACCACCACCGACAACAGCAACAGTTGCATCATCAACCAGACATTGTTCATTTGTCTTAAAATTAAATGTGTTAATGCGTTCAAATTAAATGTGTTGAACATAAATGTCTAAAGTTAAATGTCCAAAGTTAAATGTCTAAAGTTCAATGTGTAAAGTTCAATGTCTAAAGTTCAATGTCTAAAGTTCAATGTCTAAAGTTCAATGTCTAAAGTTCAATGTCTAAAGTTCAATGTCTAAAGTTCAATGTCTAAAGTTATATGTCTAAAGTTATATGTCTAAAGTTCAATGTCTAAAGTTCAATGTCTAAAGTTCAATGTCTAAAGTTATATGTCTAAAGTTCAATGTCTAAAGTTATATGTCTAAAGTTAAATGTCTAAAGTTCAATGTCTAAAGTTATATGTCTAAAGTTAAATGTCTAAAGTTAAATGTCTAAAGTTCAATGTCTAAAGTTCAATGTCTAAAGTTCAATGTCTAAAGTTCAATGTCTAAAGTTCAATGTCTAAAGTTAAATGTCTAAAGTTCAATGTCTAAAGTTCAATGTCTAAAGTTATATGTCTAAAGTTCAATGTCTAAAGTTCAATGTCTAAAGTTATATGTCTAAAGTTCAATGTCTAAAGTTATATGTCTAAAGTTCAATGTCTAAAGTTATATGTCTAAAGTTAAATGTCTAAAGTTCAATGTCTAAAGTTATATGTCTAAAGTTAAATGTCTAAAGTTAAATGTCTAAAGTTCAATGTCTAAAGTTCAATGTCTAAAGTTCAATGTCTAAAGTTCAATGTCTAAAGTTCAATGTCTAAAGTTCAATGTCTAAAGTTCAATGTCTAAAGTTCAATGTCTAAAGTTATATGTCTAAAGTTCAATGTCTAAAGTTCAATGTCTAAAGTTATATGTCTAAAGTTCAATGTCTAAAGTTATATGTCTAAAGTTCAATGTCTAAAGTTCAATGTCTAAAGTTCAATGTCTAAAGTTATATGTCTAAAGTTCAATGTCTAAAGTTATATGTCTAAAGTTAAATGTCTAAAGTTAAATGTCTAAAGTTAAATGTCTAAAGTTCAATGTCTAAAGTTCAATGTCTAAAGTTCAATGTCTAAAGTTCAATGTCTAAAGTTCAATGTCTAAAGTTCAATGTCTAAAGTTCAATGTCTAAAGTTCAATGTCTAAAGTTCAATGTCTAAAGTTATATGTCTAAAGTTATATGTCTAAAGTTCAATGTCTAAAGTTCAATGTCTAAAGTTATATGTCTAAAGTTAAATGTCTGTCGAGGGGGATTAGTTTTGTACGGTATTAGCGTAGTCATTCTTGCCTGTTTAGAGATGGCACTTTTACCCCTTTTCGACTTGGAATTAATGCATCTTTTCGACTTGGCATTAATGCATCTTTTCGACTTGGCATTAATGCATCTTTTCGACTTGGCATTAATGCATCTTTTCGACTTGGTATTAATGCATCTTTTCGACTTGGCATTAATGCATCTTTTCGACTTGGCATTAATGCATCTTTTCGACTTGGCATTAATGCATCTTTTCAGTGCCTTTGTTTAATGTATTTCGTTTAGGTTACGTTTTGTACCGACTACGTGTCGGCCTAGTATAAGTATGTAAGTATGTATGTAAAAGATTAAATGTGTATGTATGTTTTTGTTCGTGGTACTGAAAAGTTCGAACTTTTGCCTGCTCGGCGTTCACTTTGTGACATCGAGTTTATTCTTGTTATGTATTGCATAGCCGTAAGTTTAGCAAGTAAGTCACTTTCGTATGGTATAAAAGGGAGAAGAAACAGAAAAATAGATTTAGTGTGAGTTTGACTTCCGAGACTGATCAACTCAGAGCTCCAGGAAAATAAGTTTTTTCTGTAGGATTTTTGTTAGCGTTAAGTCAATAATGCGCTGTAAATCAAATACTTTAGCGTAGAATTTAAAAACTGTTAAAAACTACTGATTAGTAATTGTTTCAAGATTGATTGTAATAAAGGAGCAGTGTTCTTATCAGTAAAGCGTGTCTTATCAAGATAGGAGTTTATTGTAGCATAGGAAAAAGTGCACATTGCTTGAGATCTTGTTGAGCGTGAGGCTGTTAGGAACGCATCTCTGAAACACCGTTCGACGTAAGATTAGAACCGTGGGTCCTGCAGATTTGACTTTTTAAGGCGTCATAAATTCCTGGCGTTTAAGTCATTTAAATCAGTCCCTCGCAACAGCAATGTCTAAAGTTAAATGTCTTGAAATTAAATGTCAAAAAAGAAAAGGTAAAAAAGGTCAAATTAAATGTTGAAGTAAATGTGTCAAAAAATGTATAAAAAATGTCCAAAAATGTAAAAAAAAATGTTCAAGAATGTAAAGCAGTATAAATTGTATTGCACTAATTACATTACATTACTTTTGTATGTACTTTCATTACTATGCGAGTTTTGCCATGAAACTATATCAATATTGGGTCAACAGTATTGAAAATATTCATGCATTAGGTATGCTGGAACAACGGTATGGTGTTGTTGCTGGAGTCAGGTCGTCTGACCTTGGGTTCCATCCCATCCCCAGGCCAAAACGGGAGGTGCCCGTGCCAGCTAGCCTGTATTGTGTGTTTTACTTCGTTTCCATATGAAAACTAGAATTTACTTTATCAGCCTTGGCGTTAGTAAAACAGGTTGAAACCGATTGTTACTGAATTTAGATACAACTTTTAATGATGTTCATCTGTTCAGTAGTGTTGAGTCGCTGAAATTTTTACTCATAATATTTTTAAAATTATTTCATTTTCATTATTTAGTTCAAGGCTCTTCAACATGACAACACACTATTGAACTTACCTAACAGGTCCGGCATTGTCCGGCAAGAACTCCCTGGCGCCTGGAGACGTCGGGACGAGATGGGTGCAGTCCCCCAGCTTTTTGCCACTATGACTCCAGCCTACTACCTCATGCATCTCTTCAGCCTACTGATTACAAATAAATTTCGTACTTGAAATGTCAACGTTGAATAATACGTTGAATGTTTCAACGAAGTATATTAGTAATATTAATTCCATGCAAATTGACCTTAATTAGGTATAATATATAATACAGGCAGGTAACTTTCGCTTGACGCATTTTTCAAATGGGTCAGCATGATAAAAATCCGAGATTAAAAAATGTAAGGATAGTTGCAACTGAGCACTCCAAACACAGGAGTTTTTCCGACCAATCAAACGATAGTTACTTGTCAGTATTGCATCCAATTAAGTTCAATTTACATGGAATGGATATTACTAGTTTTCTTATGGATTATAGATTCAAGATGTTATGCAACGTTGCCATATAAATTGACAAAGTTTGTAAACAGCAGTAGGCTGAAGTGATGCATAAGGTAGTAGGCTGGAGTCATAGTGGCAAAAAGCTGGGGGACTGCACCATCTCGTCCCCACGTCTCCAGGCGCCAGGGAGTTCTTGCCGGACCTGTTAGGTAAATTCAATAGTGTGTTGTCATGTTGAAAAGCCTTGATTTAGTAAAAATGTTAAATGTTTAAACCACGACCATGGATAATAATTCTTTCGATTGCAATGTATTTGCAGTTGAAAATATGTATTTTTCGCAGCTTATCTCAGTTACGGTAACGGATGCCACCTAAATACCCATGGTGTATGCTATTTTACACTTTTTTTAATACAGCAACATATTAAGTGTATTTATACTGCAAATGATAATTCGTAACAAAATATGTTTTATCTTCCCATGATATTCTCAGATAGGTAAATAATTACCCCAAGTTTATACTGAGTTTAGTGAACTTTGTCTCCATCTATCCGTTGTGAAAGTGTGAAAGCACAGTGCTCATCGTTCTGAGACTCAGAACTTCAGAGCTCATAGGCTCATAGTTGTGTTTTTATGTAAATTGACATGACATTTGTCTTTAAAAGCAACAATATGCTCAATAGTAGGAAGTTAAGCAAGTCTTAAAGTTTAATAGTGAAAGTGGAACACATTTTATTGTCAATCACTTGTATATATTGAACAAAGTATATGATATGCATTCCATTCACCATTTCATTATAGTTAAGAAATAATCGGCTCTAAGATTTAATGGCATTTGAAATAGTTTTATTCGCACCATTCATTTATTGCAGACAAAATGAGTAGCATTAGAAATTGCATATGATTGATTGTATGATAATGACAACACATTTCGATCAAAATAAAATGTTCTTTTTATTAATTGATTTTTGAATGTATTTATGCATTTTACGGCAGAAATAAAAGTTTGTTTGCTACCAAATACTACAGAGTTTAATCATTAGTTAGTTTAACAGTTTTTGCCAATTCAATTGCTACTCTACAGGCTGCCGTGATATTTTAAATACAGTTCTACATGAATAAATACACATTTGATGAAAGTACTCTTTGTATACTACCTATTCAATATTCATGATATTCGATACGTTGATACTTGATTACTACACAGTCTAATAAAGTGGCTTGGCCTTTGACGATCTGGAAAGACAGCTTCATTATCAATAGGAGTAGTATGGCCACTTCCGAATGCATTGTCAATATGCATGGTTTATCATAGTATGGCATTTGGATTTAAACTATTGCTTCCATATTTTCGTCAATGTCCACCGTCATTCCTTCCTCCACGTAGGTCGACTCATGCTTTGCCAGAATTCGCAACAAGGGACGAACATTCAGCCACCACTGGTGACAAGGGATCCTATGCTTAAAGTCCGTGTACAATTTGAGTTCTTGAATGGGAGTGAAGCGATATTGTCGGCGGACAATGCCCAGCATAACCGCTGACTGGGGCGTGGAGAAAGTTTTTTCGTTTGTGAGTTTGTCGATGAACCACTCAACGGCTTTCGCGGCCATTTTTGTGCCCATGTTCCTGTATTAAGAGAGAACACAAATTAAATGTCTTAAAATTAAATGTCAAATAAACGTAAAAAACGGTAAAAAAAGGTTAAAAATGGTCAAAAAATGTCAAAAAGGTCAAAAAAAGGTCAAATTAAATGTGCTAAGCCGTTCAAACTAGCCTGTCGAAGGGTGTAGGACTGCCCCCTTGCTGCATGTGACCCAGTACGTTTACACGCGTTGTGAAATATTCCTTGCCCTCCTCAGAGTACAAATTTGAAATGAAGTCTGTATTATAGTGTTCGTTGGCCTTTTCGTTCCTGTGAAATAAATCAAACATACAAAATGTGACCTCGATGTACATGTTTGTACATTTCTTTTTATGCAGGTATAGTAGCTTACCGGAGAATTAGGCCACGAGAAATTCCACCGGTAGCCATTTTGGAAGCCAAATGCTTAACGTCTGTAACCAGATCGTCAATTTTTGCGGGTTCCTCATAAATGTATGCGGCATCCGATCCACCGGCAAGTCCAGCCAAAGTGGCAAGATATCCGCAATAACCACCCATTGTCTCGACGATAAAAACTCTCCGCTTTGTACCTTGAGCTGATTGTCGGATTCGGTCACAGATTTCAGTAATTTCATTTAAAGCTGTGTCGCAACCAAGGGAAAAGTCCGTTCCAGGAACATTATTGCCTAAAAGCATACGGAAAGCATTTACATTTGAGAACATTGGTTCATCATCATTGAATGATAGCTTTACTCACTGATTGTAGCAGGAATGCACACCATAGGTATGCAAAGGGACTTAAACTTTTCTCGGTTTTCAGCGAGAGTCAGCACCGTTTGAAATGCTTCAAACCCTCCAATTACTAGCAACGCCTGAATAGCAAACTTGCGAAGCTGCTCTGCGATAAGTGGCAAGGTGTCAGGAGATGGCACGGTTCTGTTGGTTCCAAGGAAGGCACCTCCCTGTGAAATCCATCCTGTCACATCAGCCCATTTAACTTCCTCGATTTGACCAGCAATGAGACCTTGCACACCATCATGTATTCCCATCACCGTGTCGCCCCGATAAATACAATTTCTGACAAAGGACCGGACCGCAGCATTCATTCCACATGCTGGTGCTCCAACGTGAACCACGCCAAGAGTAAACCCACCCTGACATTGGAATGATATAATTTGTATTATGACATTTGGACATGAGCATTTAAAAATATATATAACACAGGTACGTGCTGGAGTAAAATGTGATTATATAACAAATGATAAATGTGATCCAAAGGGGAATGGAACGGAAAGCTACTTACTAAACTACAGAATTTGTAGGGATATGGCCTACTGATGAATTGAAACTAAAAATAATGTGCTATTACGGTTTTACGGTATATACAGTAATATAGGTATATGTCAAAGCTAATTGAGATCAACAATTAACGTACCGAGGATCCCCATAATGTGTCCTGCTGCATAGAGTAAATAAGCAAATGGGCACAAGCGCATTATTATTATAGACAACCAACAATGGTTTAATGAGACTGGTAATACAAAAGCGTGTTAGCAAGCCTGGTGAGAAAATAGCCACTCAGTATTATACCTTTATCAGTTGTTTTTCCTGTAGAGTTTAAAGATGAGAATGCCAGATTCAAAGAATGCCGTGAGAGATTACGTTCAAAAAACAATACCGACGATATTAGATATTATTGAGCAAACAGTTGAAAATACTCTAACAGTTGGCTTACAGTACTGCAAGACATGTTGACAAGCTTTCAAAAATATACATGAGGTAATTAATAGACTGGGAAATTGGGAGCTGATTTAGCTTATTGTAATAAAACAAGAGACCGAACAGACAGCTAATCTGAAATGCCCCATTCATTTTTGCACTTTTTGTACATGTTATTCATATGAAATTGTCAGTTTCCCCCAAAATAGTCAATATATTAGTGTAATGTGTCATATTTGACTCACCACTCCATGCCCCTCGGCGTCAAATGCTGATTTGGGTGGTTTGAGTCGCGTCAGCATTTTGAACGTTTCAAGGTTCCGTGTAAAACTCCTACATGAACAAGAAATAGTGAATAGCCACTTTTTATACTTATGTGCTTTAAGTACCAAGGGACTTTCAAGATTTCGATTTGCAATTATTCGGTTTATTAACCTTCCTCTCAATTGAACGGCCAACTCCCATTGTTTTTCTGCCATAGCTTTTGCAACGGCCTGAGTCTTTTCGACACATGCCATGAGAGGCACTCGTACAGCCTGATTTCCGTCTAACGACACGACGCAAGCTTCCGACTCTGGCGTTGCATCCATTAATGCCATTACCGCCTCTGCTCCCATACGGCATCCCAGAATTCTGTCGAAAGCTGAAGGACTGCCACCGCGTTGAACATGACCCAGAACAGTAATTCTCGTGTCTTGTTGAAGATTTTCTACCACGACTTGTCTCACTTGCTCAGCAGTGATTGGCTTTCCATCTCTATCTATGGCACCTTCAGCTACGATGATAATATTTAGACGCTGACCAGCAGCTCTTTCCTATATTTAAAAAGTATCAAGTTTATATGAAATATATAGAATTTAACATTATTTACATAGTTTTCTAACTACAAACTTAAAATAAAGCTGTATAGACAAATGTACATAAATACAAAAGTTGAGTTAGTCTAAAAAAAGTAACAGCAAATTAAGCATTTTAGTTATTTGTACTTAGTTAGTGATTATAACTATTTGCCTGAGAAAGTTTGCGGCATAGCTTAGCAGGCCAATCTTTCTCCGGAGGCCATTCCGGGATGAAGACAAAATCCGCTTCACTTGCAAGAGCGCCCACTAAAGCCAAGTACCTAAAATGATTTTTGTTAGTTTGTTTACAACTGCATAATAATTGCTTTACATCTTTTATATACATGTATTATATGGGGGATCTGGAAAGCAAACACACCAAATTCCATGCGGGTCGAAAATTGCAACCACTAATTATTATCGTTTAGAATAGTTAATGTAGAAAGTTCAAACTTGTAAGCTTAACGGCAGCTTAAGGCTAATCGTATGCGAAGAAATTCATAAGACGCGAAGCAAGATTTTATTTATTGCAATTTCACCCTTCAACCAATTTTCATCGCCCAGCCTAAATTGTATGCTTGCCTGCTCAAGTTTATCGCAGAGCTTCTTCTGCCAATCGGTTGGTGGAGGATCTTCAGGAACGAAAACATAATCCGCCTCTGAGGTAAGTGCCCCAACCAAAGCAAGATATCTTGAAGTTTTTCGTATTCACAAATTAGAAAAAGATGCTCGAATCAAACTGAATTCAGTTTTAACAACAAAAGTCTATTGTATTTCATGTATCAAGTGAATTTAGATTCGATAGGTAGATTCTATGTATTGGTGTATGAAATGCCTTCCCTTGCTCACCACTGGGGATTGGAAAAGGTATATAGTGTGCATTTAGTGCACAATATGAATTACACTTACCCACAATGTCTTCCCATGACCTCTAGAATAAATGTCCTTTGATGGCTGTATGCTGTTGAGACGATTGCGTCGATGCAGTCAATAATCCTATGCAAGGCCGAATCGGTGCCTTCAAATTAAAATTACACGGGGTCATGATGAATTTGTAGATGTTTTAATGCTTGTGGATAATCATAAACCTGGAATCATACCAATTGTCATATCAGTTCCGCAGAAGTCATTGTCGATAGAGCCGACCATTCCAACAATATTTAGATGCGCGTACTTGGCTTTTTGTTCCTCTGTGATCTTCTTTTGTGTAAGAAGTTCATCCATAAGACCATGCCACTCTTGCCTGAATAGATTCGCGCCTGTCAAAGACCCGTCTCCTCCGATAACAACCAAATTTGTGATTCCTTTGTCAACCAAATTTTTTGCTGCTTTCAGTCGTCCTTCCCGTTCTCTAAAGTCTTTGCATCTTGCTGATCCGATGACTGTACCTCCCTGAATATATGTATGTATTGTATATGTCCAAAGAAATTGATTGGACTGAGGATATTACATTTGAGATTACTCTACAAACCTTATGAATGATACTGGATACAGAACCCCATGAAGCCTCCTGGATATATTCCCCTCCATCAACCATTCCCTGATAACCTTCCCTGATAAAATGGACTTTGCATCCTAAATATATTCCCACACGAACGACGGCTCGTACGGCGGCATTCATTCCTTCAAATTGATAGCATTCATTTAATTATTTTAATAGAATCAAAATGAATCTGTCATCACAAGCATCTTTTAACATGTTAATTGTATCATACTAATTGTACCTTGTGAATCGCCCCCGCTCGTCAGAACAGCCATTCCCTTCCCCTTGCATGACCCTTGGGTCATTTTCCGTCTCGTGGGCGGGTCGTGTTGAGACATTTCTGCGTTTCGCGTGAATAATACGCGAACACTTTCACTGGTCTATGTATGGTGTACAGAAACTGAAGTTAAATGTGTGTCGCTATTCATATGTGATAATATGTAACTGGAAGAGTTCCTTTTACTCCACAAAGTTCCTGCAAGATATTAGATTTCCTACATGGAGGCTCGGGGAACCGATTTTCCCTTTCGCCTTGGAGTTTGGACCGTATCAGATGGTTGAAACAGCTACTCAAGCACTCAGGTTTCCTTTGAAGCTCTTGGCTTGGCACCTCATGATCATGATCCAGAAAGCATCCAAATAGGTATGCAAGAAGTTTACATAATATGTATGCTATTGTGCTCACATTTGTGCTTGTATGCCAATACCAATATGAGTAAAATATTATCTATGTACATTCATTTGTGACTTTCCAGGTTATATGCAGTATCTTTCCTTTTCCCTTTCCTCCACATATCATATCATACAGAATAGATGTACATGTGCACAAATGCATCATACGAACTAGCCATAATAAACTCATGAGAAAATCACAAATCCTCACGTCACCATTGGTCTCACACTCGCTTGTACATGATAGAAGCATGCATGCTCTTGAGTTTTCTATGAGGTTGTCCACAAACCTTTATCACAATAAACAATTTTCATACTAATTATATATTATCTCTTTTGAAATGATTAGCCTGGCAATAGTCCAACATTAGATTTGATGACTATCATGAGCATTTGCTTCTTATGGGAGTTAAGTGGTGTTGACGATTCATTCTTAATTGACTGATATAAGCTAAGTCAAATCTCAAATGTATGCACAATGGCATTGAAAGGAAACTGATCTGGTGCTGGAGGTCACACCGGAGACGTATCCACGAATTCATGTGTCGTCAACCGTATGGATCATTGGAGAGTTTATGAAGCAGCAAATTGTGAATGATCCTACGTGATCAAAAATGTTATACAAAGTTTATTAAGCGATTAGGTAGATGTATTTTTCATTTTCTATACAAGCTTATAATTTCATACAAATTCTGTGCTTACTTAGTTGTAGACGTGAATTTAATAGTACATATACACTTTGAGCTTTGTTCGGAGAGACAGCATTAAAATGTTTCCTTTAAAAATTCAGCCCATGTTTTGTTATCCAGTCACAATGCAATGTAATGGAAAGCAGGTGTAGACTAAATGACCTAAATTAAATGTATTTCAATGTGTACACGAATGTTTTACTATACCGAATGTAGTTTGAGCATCATAAACATGGACAATTATCTACAATGAATGATGACATTTTTATACAACTTCCATTTTATGGACTCGTGTAAAGGTTATGATAATTGATATGATAATTGAACATACAGCTATTATAGTTTTACATGATTGTAACGAGGTTGGCGATTTGTATAGGTACCTGTTATCTGTTTTGCTTACGGCGCATACTTTTGATTTCTGCACATGCCACAGTCCATTTTTCAATAATTTTTAATGCATCTCTGCATCTTTTTAAACACTATCATGATCATGATTCGTGATTTCAATATACAGACAAAAATGCTTTTATTATGAGAGAAGGTGCTTCCCCTCTCGGCCTTTTTTTCAGAGAACGAAAGATTAAAAAACTATCTGCGCAGGTAGTTTTACTCTAAATCCTAAACGTACCCGAGAGGTTATGTTTATTCACATACTGATAAGGAAGAAGCTTATGTTATAAAACAATATTTTCTGTAATTTTATAAACCGGATATTTTTATTTACACAACATCAACCTGAGAATAAACGGAGTTTCCCTCTTTAAGTCAATGATTTTTTAACCTTGACTTTTCTGTATCTTACTCTATTATCTTTGGACAAGTCTGCGTGAGATTAAAATAGACCTTTAATTGAGTTTAGAACATAATTATCATCCACGTACATACAATGGTTTTTACAACCATTAAGCACCCCTGTTAAATACATGTGTTGCATCCATCAACGTGTATGCATGCATTGGTTGTTGTATTTCTTCATGGGTTTAAGTGGGCTACAATAAATTGGAATTGCAAATTAACCTTCAGAGCATCTCATAATGACACAGAATAAGACATTTTCATCCAGCTACTAACATAGAGAAATAAGAACTAGAACTCTGCTGAAAATACCAGAATAGTAAGGAACACTGTTCATAAGAATACAGCATCATCATCATTACTATTACCAATCAAGGTCAGGCAAAAGTAAAAGCTTTTACTTGAAACATTGTAGCATGAACGTTAATAAGTCCATATGAAAAAGAGAAAATGGTAAATCTAAAGATCAAGTTTTAGACCCGTGCGCGAATGCAATTAACTGCCGTCTGGATTAAAGATTATTTTTCGCAAGCAACAAAAATGCATACTCTCATCGGACCTCCTTTTTAGATATATCAATATTCATATTTTCCTTGTGAAAATGAAAAGACAGGAAAGTACACAATTCACATGTTTATTCTGTTTTGATCAAGAGATAAACAAATTTGATTTCAATTTAACATCACCGGATTTTCCAACAACCTCATGTATTTTTCTCGATTAATTAGGCTTGGAATGAGTATTTTAACGGGTTTAACAAGATACGAGTTTAGATTTGGAATTACATGCTCGGATTATGATTGGTGGTGAGGTGAGGTGAAAAATTTTACTATATCGTAACGTAATGCCTAATTAACGTAAAAATGTAATCAAGAAAAAAACAAGGGGACACGTACAGGACAAGTTTATTATCATCTCTTTTCTCACGGGACAAAAAATAATTATACAAAAACTGCAATTTGCTGACCACATATAAAATTCGTTGACGCACATTTCCAATTGCAAAATTATACAAGTCTTTGTTGTCAAAATCATGTAATTCCATAAACCCACGTAAAGACTTATCGGAATACAACTGTTTTCAATTTCAAAATATGCCTCTTTGTTTCCTTGTTATGGTATATTGCATTAGTTCGTTTTAAATTTTAAATGTCTTTATTTAATTCGGTTTGAAATTGAAGGTCTCGCATTCATAGTTTATGTTTTCCGACATGATATCGAAACGCATAGCATGTAATATGGATAGGTTAGCCCACACATGGCGGTTGGTGAAAATAAACGGACAGTTTTCATTTGTAGAGAAGGTTGGAAAGAAACCGTAACCGTCGGAAATTTTCGGAGCGAACATAATCGTTTTGTAGCTATGCTAAAAAGAGCCTACAACGAATTAGTGGTGACTTTTGTTGTTATATACGGGACGGGAATGGGATAACATGATGATATAGAATATGATAAAGACATACACAAATTGGGGGTAGGAGACTATAATCGCGTAGTAAACGACATGGAAGAATTTTGTACTACGAAGTAGATATAAAATATACTTCTTTATGGGATCTAGAGATTATTTACACTTTCGTAAACTATAGCATCATAATGTTCGTGTTGAAGTATCGCTTGTTCTACAACAAATTCGAAATTAGTACATTACGTACATAATATTGTACCAAAAGAGAAACAATGGATTACAACCAAACGAAAATTATTGTGGACTCTATCGCAAAACGCTAGCAATTTTGATAATGTCGACATTTCCCTTAATGCATTGCATTAATGGGCCAATTTAGTACAATTTGGCAAAATTGGCGTGTGCAAATTTTAACTGCAGCTGTTTCATAGTTTGTTTTCAACCACATAGGTATATGTATCCGGGATCGATACATAATCTTAACAATGACCCTTGATAGTATACGAAGCAATTTCAAAAACACTGAACAGCGACAGCGAACAGACTTAAACTACAATCTTGATAAAAATGTGTATATCGCAGTATCTCAAACCCAAAGCACTCTGCAAAACCTATTTGTGTGTACGCATTTCAACATATTATATAAAATTATATAAAAATAAGAATGTTTGACCGCGTCTGTTTCTGATGAACATAACCACATACAACCCAAGATATATAACGAAATATATGTATATTATTAAATCTCAATTCCACACAGAGAAGGACAAATTACTCGCAATTTCCTGGCACGCTTGCTTTAGCATTGGATTATTTAAAGAAAAATTACTTTAGAAGTTCGACATTATTTTCTCACCATGATAGTTTGAATAGCAAACATATAACTGAAATGGTCTTCTTTCACAGACAGATATTTCAAGAAAACGAACATGTGAAAGTAAAAGTTCTTCAAGGCAATTCGGCCATTTTTATTTCTCTTGTTTCATTTTTATTCCGTGTTAATTACCAATAAAATTGATTTGATACTGAGAAAAATTTGGCTCACTTTCCTGGGAGTTGAACCAAATACTACAATCTGATCGTGACCAATCTGCAAGCATTGCAACTAGTCAACTCATTATTGTAATTGTGTCGTGTGAAGTGAAAACAGAGATAACACAGTCTTTACAGCAATCAGAAGTAAAACATTTGCTTTTTCGTTCGCTGCCATTATTTGAAACATAGTTTTGTAATTGTGATGGAAAATCTAGATCTCATAAAAGGATAAATTCCTTCATGTTTGTGCAAGTTGAGTGTGGGAAATCAGACATAAAATGTGACGGTAAGTAAATACTTTCATAATACGTTCCACTAGGTACTTAATTACTGGACTGAATGTTTACAAGTTGATTTGCTCCCTATTGAAATAACTGACTGTTTCGATTAACGATAATAACTTTAAAGGCAATTTAGGTACCAAACTGATCTTTGTGATTGTAAATATATGCCCTTCTACTCTATATTAATATCTTGTATCTGTTTTGTACGAAAAATTTGTTTTTAATGTAGAAGGAATGAGAAGAATTTATTCTAGGAATGAAATTGAAAGGAAGCATCCATTGGAAAAAAATGCTGCGACAGTAATTTTAACTAGTTCATATTGGTTTACAATACAATGTACCCGGATGTACTTATCGCAATCACTATACTCTATACTATATTTGTGTCTTCCAATAATGAATGCAGGGCAATCTACACATTATAAATTTAAACCGTTTATGAGTTTGCTTCTGGTTTCGTATAACATATTCCTCAACGGTGGTGGTATATAAAGCTTGAAAGGTTTTATCTTGTCATAAACTAATCTTTTAGATTGCGTCTCCAATCAACAAACAAATCCTATATCTGTGTCCATTCCGCATTATATCTATCTTTCATGCTAGGTAATAGCTTTTTGCCAAATATGCATTGTTGGCCAAATCAAGATCGATTCCAAATTCCAATTTGAGTCTGCAATAAAAAAGACGCCACAATTCGGTAGACGAAGACTATTCCTTCCGTCTATACATACCTAGGTACGATTTTTTATAACTTTGCATTGTATTTCAGGATACGATTACATGCATGACTAGTAGTGGGGATCTTATTTCAGAGCTTGAGTAATTTGACGAAGTCTTGAAAGTTTATTATTCCTTCATTGCACAAACATTTGCAACGTTGCAAATTTGCATACATTTACGTTGCCAATTTGGTGACATTAATTTGCCTCCTTCTTGAGACTAAATCCTAGAGATGTAGAGATTTCTTAGACCTGTTTTGTGTGACTCTTGTTGTACATAAATAGGTGCATAACTAATTTTTATGTGACGTGTGTAACGTTGTGCATCAGCTTACGACAAATGCATCCATCTTTGTATAAGCCGAGACTAACAACTAGCTGAGGTACAAATAATCAGTGACCGAACAAGCCAAATAATTTTTAATCTACTCAAAAGGAAGATACATTAAAAATGTAGTCTCTGGTTTAGTTGAAGTACAAAAAGTGCATAATATATTGGGCAAATTATTAAGAAAGACCAGTGGTTTTATGAATTTCCATTGTTAAAGGTTATCATATTATTCATGGTCATGATGAGTAGGAGGAACTAATTACCCCGACATTTTACTGGCGAAAATCTAACTCTAACGTGTAGGAATCAATCCAATCAACAATAGTTACCTAACCATGTTTACGCATCCATATGCATACGTTCATATAATGAAATCCGTTAAAGATTTCACTACCTTTATAAAGTACGAAGATTAATGAGATCAGTATTATTAAATGATGTTGCTGATGCTAATATGTGCAGCAAAATATTGGAATAAATGATAAATGTTTTATATGATTTATTACCCATATTGGATGTGGAGGTAGGAAACAATACTACTGATCCTTTTTCAGACGATGGTGTTGTAGATAGTACTTTTTTCTATTACATTTTATGTACATTTCTCATAACTTTAATTCAGGATATGGTAAGAATATGATTAAGCATGGTTTATATAAACCTTCCGATTTACATAGGTCATAGTCGTAATATAAGTACGTAAGTTGTAGAATGTGATCATTTGCAGCGTAATTTAATTGAGATTATAAAATAATTTCAAATATAAAACTTGTGTATTTCTAAATTAGTCCCTCATTCTTAATCAATGAAGCATTTTCCTTTCCCATTCAAATATCTAGTCACGAAACCAGTTGAATGTATGTAACTGCTATTTATACAGATTGCTCATCAATTTCAAAACGAGCCCAAAGTACTAAAATTGACAATGCATTATGTGATTTCCTCTAAAGTCCTTAGCATTTTCTCATTCCAATCTTTATTCAGTCATCAGACAAGTACTATATCTTCGACATTTCCCATTCTTTTCTAAATAACGACTGACTGAAAGTTAATATGCATGGGCCATGTTATACTGCTTTGATGACAACGAGCTACGTTATAACTTTATAACTGACAAATCCACAATGTCTACAATAGGTACATATAAATAGAATGAATGTTGAATGAATCAGCAAGCCGATTCCGCATATACCACGGACACGTGGTATAGTTGCAATTTTTCTTCGTTGTTCACTCATCCACACGTGATGCGATATACTACTACATGTAGAGCAGAATTGCGAATAAAATACAGTAGTATGATGAATCAGTGTTAAAGTTAAATCAAAAGCACCACCTGGTACACCGTCACCGGATATCGGATTGAAAATGTTAGATTTAAAAACTAAACAACATGCTGTTTTTGGAGAAAACAAAAATTATTTACGTGACATTTCTTCACATTTCATGTTGCGCATTATGTCTATTTATAATATTAAAGATTTGTATCATTTCAAAACAAAATTATGGAGGATGACTCCCTGTTCTGTATTTCCCACTTCCCATAATGCAAGCGAATTTACATGGTATACCAGTATACTTCTGTAGCATGTACAATTATGGTAAAAAAGTCGGAAATATGTTTAATCTTCACTTGCATAAAAAGTTGCATAAACCAGAAACATAGGATATTATATTCCACACTATACATGTAGCTGCAATTAAAATTTTAATAACTATTTACATCTTATTTGAAAGTCATTTCTAAAAATAAATATTTTATATTCTTGATTTCATACAATTGTAAACTTCATATTATATTGTGACGTCCGTAAAATGTGATGAGAGATCTAAATCAGAGATTTTGACATGAATTACACACGCAATGTACACCTGCAACCAACTAAAAACCAAACAAGCGACCAAGTAAGTTGGCAGAAGGTTGCCTTTTCGCAGAACTGATTCAATCATCATTTTATCACCCTTATAAACCATGAACAAGCATTTTCAAATATGGTATGTATGAACAAATACATTTGCTTGCAGAAAAGCCGCAGTCGCACGTAAACGTAAATACCTACATATATATGCCTCTGCAAACTCATATCTGTGCATATTGTAGTTTAGCACTTATCATAATCATTTATTGGCTAAACCAAAAGCTAGCTTAAAAAGAAAAGGGTTGGTTAGGGTTTATTTGTGTGTGTTGTATTTGAACATGATATGATAAGCATGTGTGTATGTGTTAAATAGCCCACACACAACACAATATATATAATATCTGCAACCACAACATTAATTTATAGCTAACCAGTAACCAGCCAGTGTTTCAGGCGTACCTGTACCTAGTTAAAGCCATTGTGCTACCTATAATTTTAACATTTCACCATTCGCAGTGTGGCGTGAAGAAAATAAATTTCACACAGGCAGAAATTGCATGGCCTCTGCTGAAAGCACATCGCCAATCGCCACATTGCTCAAATACATTAATTACAGTAGTGAGTAGTGCATACATCACATCACGTATACCTTAAAACCTTCATGCATACTTTCTCAAAAGATAAGACTCGTTCGTTCATTCACCAACTCACGTATGCTTAGAGAAACGGTGTCACATAACGGGAGCGTCTACTTTTCCCATTTCACAAATTCACAGTTGTCGCCTGTATAAGTGGATACTCTAAAGTCATTTTATTGGTAAGCAAAATATAGTAAAGTACATATATTTTTTTTTACAACCACAGTGAGTAGTTTCTCAAGTACATGCACAATTATTGCAAATTAAAAGGAATAATTTGTTGAGCGTAATCTTAAAATAGTCTTTAAAACGGTTGTCCAATATATTATTCATCGCAACGATAATATATATTCACGTAAAAAGTATTTTCAGTCAAAGCAGTATAGTATAATATATTATACGCTAAAGACATATTCTGCTGTGCACTAACCGCAAAACCAAACCTTCTTTCCATTTTTTATTATCAAGAATCAATTGCCAAAATTCTTTCTTCATCTCAGTTAATTTTTAATACGTACTTATACGTGCATACTCTGTTCTTGGCTATGTTAAAATAATAGTGTAGAATTTAAAAAGTGAGTGACGTGACTATAGGATTTTTACTACATGGTTCTCGTTTCTTCGTTCATGAAATCTCGCAAGTTAGACCATTGGGCCTGACTTCTCCAGTCCATATTACTGTACACGTAAGCTTCCAAATATATTAACTCGTTTCATAAAAGAAAGTGGTGTAACTTGAAATATAAAATTGGTATTGTGGAACAGGAGAATTGGTAGTATACGCACATACTACAACTTCCACAATTTCCAGAGCCACAGCCCACATCCTCATTCATGTCTCTTTAGAGTAAAATGGGTCTTTAACTAATTAAATTCTTTCAATAGACTTTAAATCTGCTGTGGTCTGTATATATAATTACATCTAGTGAGAGTGAGAGATTGATAATAGGGCAATGAATAATGAATATAATTTATGCTTGCCATGGAACGATTTTGGCATTGCATCAGCACTTAGCGTTCTCAACTATCCGGCATTCTTCAACACTTATTTCCACTCCACCGTTCACATGATGGTTTAGCGAAGCATGTCTTTTGTGTTTATACTCGTATAACTTCCTATCTCATGCTAATATTACGTCATTTTACACCTCAGCTTAGCTCATCAGCCTTTCCAAACTAAACACAAAATTCGCGTGAAAAGTTCATTCACAAGAGAACAACAGTGTGAAATGTGAACGATTGCTACGGAATGTCGCATTTTTACTCTCGTTTCTATTATGCTCTTCTTGATGATACGATGGGAGAGTTTACACACAATCACATCATTTAGGTATTAGCTATGTACATAATTATAGACATAGCCTATTAAAAAGACTATAGTAGACGTAGGAAAATCCGTGCTACTGTCAACTGTCATTACATTACAGCAGGGAAGGAACAATAAATTCATTCATGTTATTCGTGTGCTATTACTGGATGACTCACCAGTATGTACGAAAAAGTTCGTAATAGCGGAGCAGACGTGAGCATGGAAAAGTCAGTAATACTCACAAATATACATTAAGGTAGCCTATTAACTATTAACTGTAATCATTCATCATTCATGTGAAATTGAAAATGCAACCTGTAAGGGTCATTTTTAGAAGGGAGAAGGGACATGGGCACTTTGCACGTAGGCCACTTGTTCTTCTTGTGAGTGAAAGAAGCTTGACTCATTGACTGGTTGGATTTGTGACGTGAGCACTATGCACAGTAAATTCAGTACGCACAAAAGTGAGGGTGAAAGCAAGTGTGCAAGAAAGTCTGAAGCTGGATAGCCATTTGCCTTGGCAGGAATGAGGATGAAATTTAAAGTAATTTTGTGCGAAATAATTAATATAAATAGCTTTTGACTGTTGTGAAATAGTCATTGTGGCCCTGAAAAATTAACCGTTTTTGTGCACTTTGGGTGAGGCATTTCATTCGACCATCAGCTGAGAAACAGATGACATTGTTATCATTGGGGTTGCACTTTGCATTCTATTTCTTGTTGGTTCCAAAATGGAATAATTTAGTAAGTAGTTAGTTAAACTTCATTTAGGATAGGTATTTCCCATTATTCCTTTAAGAAACAGTGCATGAGTAAATGCGTTTATGTATTAAGGTTTTGATTGACATTGAAATAAAGTGTTAAAGTGTTTTAAATATCAACTAGATTGGAAATTAAAAGTTGAGGTTTATAGTAATGAAACGTTATCTTGTTTTTTATTTCAGGGTATCAAAAATACTTATCTAATCACGAGACTGCGTCTTGAATTCCACATTCCTTCATTTAACAATCCTTACATCTTCATCAGTAAATAGCGGCGTTCCTAAAATGGCTGCCTGCAACGGATGCTTTGCTCCTCCAGTTGGATCAAATGAAGAGTCTCCCCAGGACGGCAATCCAGATCGCTTTTTCGATGCTCGAGAGTATGAGAGCAGTGGAAGTGGCAGTGAAGATGAAAAATATCAGAAATGTTCAACCGTAAGGAATGCAGGAACGCATCCCACTGAAAATCGTTCCGGAAGCGTGAAATTTGTGGTGGGCGAAGAAAGTGGATATGAAGACGAGTTTGCTGGCAGCAATTGTTCTTTAGTTAAACGTAAACAAGATGTTGGGAATGCCGGGAATGGGTCAAACTCGGAGAGCGACATAGACAATCTTACAGATCAATTTAAAAATGTAACTTACCTGGGCGCCAGTGCTCCGGCTGTTGAAACAAACATCATATCTCAAACTCAAGCACAGAGAAGTGTTCAAGAATGTTTAGCCATTTATAAACGAGAATCAGTTGCGCTCAGTTTAACGGACGATGAAATCATAGCTTTAGTACAACATAAACATATCCCTGCTTATCAGCTTGAGAAAGCGGTGGGTGATATGGAAAGAGGAGTGTCAATTAGGTAAGTTTTATGTTGACTTTTTCTGTAATGTCATGTCATGTTATTAATAATTTGTAAATGTAAATATATGCTGAGCGTGTCTGAAATGTGCATTAAATTTTGATTTGCAGACGAATAATGTTGGAAAAATCATTAAACACTGAAAAAACTCTTGATAGTCTTCCATTCCAAAGTTTTGACTATGAGAAAGTTTTAGGAACCTGCTGCGAGAACGTAATCGGATATATTCCAGTCCCTGTTGGAGTAGCAGGACCTCTTAAAGTTGACGAAAAACTTTATCACGTACCAATGGCCACAACGGAAGGCTGCCTTGTCGCCAGCACTAACCGTGGCTGCAGAGCACTATTTGATACAGGAATCGTCACTCGAGTAGTTGGCGATGGCATGACACGAGGTCCTGTCGTCAGATTCCCATCAGCCGTGCGCGCCAGTCTAGCAAAGTTGTGGCTGAAAGAAGCCAAAAACTTCCAACTAATGAAAGACAGTTTTGATCGAACCAGTAGGTTTGCACGACTGGAAAAGCTTCAAAGTCAGGTAATTTGACGAAAACGTAATGAAATGTGGGTATTTCATAATCAATTTAGCATTTTAAATTACATGAAAATATTTTTAAATTCAGATCGCTGGACGATTTCTCTTCATCCGATTTGTTGCGACTACGGGCGATGCAATGGGGATGAACATGGTATCGAAAGGAACTGAAGCTGCTTTGAATTCGCTTCAGGAATTCTTCCAGGATATGGAAATACTTTCGCTAAGTGGAAATTTCTGTACGGATAAAAAGTCGGCATCAGTCAACTGGATTGAAGGAAGGGGAAAGTCCGTAGTAGCTGAAGCCATAGTGCCTAGTTCAACAGTGAAAAATGTTTTGAAAACCACTGTATCCGCCCTTGTAGAACTTAATATAGCAAAGAATTTAGTGGGTTCAGCTATTGCAGGCTCCGTTGGCGGCTATAATGCGCATGCTGCCAACATTGTTACAGCTATCTTTATTGCGACTGGCCAGGTAAGTTTCCTTTTTTTACAGTTATAACAACAGAATACGATACATTTGAAAGAAAATGGGAGCTATTAATGTAACATTTCAATATTTGGTTTATTTCAACAGGACCCTGCTCAAAACATTGTAAGCAGCAATTGCATCACTCTGATGGAGCCATACGGAGAAAGTGGTCAAGATTTGTACATCTCATGTTCAATGCCTTCAATTGAAGTGGGCACAGTTGGTGGTGGTACTGCACTTCCAGCACAATCATCATGCCTGATGATGATGGGGGTCAAAGGAGCGGCTACTACGACTCCCGGAGACAATTCCAGTCTGCTTGCAAGTATAATCTGTGCCACTGTTCTAGCTGGCGAGTTATCGCTGATGGCAGCGTTGGCAGCTGGTCACCTAGTTCGTTCCCATTTAAGGCATAACCGGTCAAGTACCAGTGTGGTATCCGAAATTACCACTTCCACAGTTAATAAAGCGGAGGCTCCAGCAAACGTTCTACCAAAATGTAAAATAGACGAGGACAGCATGTTTACCTCACATATCAGTCGCAAAAACAAAGCGGAACGTGCAACAATTCCAGGCGTCGCAGCAAGCTCATCCCGACCAACGGTTAGTTTTAAGCTCACCAACTCTTCAGGCAGCTCAAGAGGAAGAAACTCACCATCTGAGACGATGGTCAAAATGGATATATTAGGATTCCCAACAGAGTGCAAGCAATCGTGAATTTTGAGCAAATGTTATCTTTTAAGGTTAATTACTAATGTAATGAAGGAATCTTTAGTATTATATACCATGAACTTTATTATCTAATCAAAAAGTCTAAATATTATAAACCCATTTTCGAAGGGCAGTTTAAACTTGGGATATTCATCAAGCAAACCCAAATCCAAGGTCAGGGTGCAACCAAAAGACAATAAGTTGAAGTTGGTAAATTTTGAGTAGTGATACCAATAAGATAATTGTTACTTTAATGTAAAAACAGCCAACCACCGGCATCGGTAAAGAAACGATGGACAACTTTATCGTATTTTGTCACGTAAACTATTAGGAAAAACACTCAAAATATCTGCGTTAAAGAACCGAGCAGAACGGTGGCGAAAAAAATATGTCCGTACTTTCAAATTAAGAAGTATGTATTGAATTGAAAGGTGTTCATCATTGCTTATTCTTAGAATATTCCGAGCTAATTGAAAATAATATAAAACGATATAAATTATTTGTATTTCAGATACTATAATATTTAATTCTGCACAGCTATATACAGAATTTTGAAGTTACTCCGATGCACGTTTTCCTTACCTACTACCTAATTTTAATTATAACTAACACTGAAACAGAAGCTTTTTTCATTTGGCAGCAATTTATAGGTTCTAAAATTCATGAATCTCGACAGAATTACCCAGATTAGCATGCGGAATTTAACGAAAAACGCGGTGTTCATAGGTATTCAATAAGCAGTTTTACTATTACTACATTTTATTTAAATAAATTCATTTCAGCTTGATGTAGTGACATCTTATTACTATCGAGTTGGGAAAATGAAATTTGTTAATACATAAACTCATAATTATTTCAAATTCTTGTTCCATCGTAGCTTAAAGTTATGTAATTACTATCTATACGTATTGAACATTATGCAAGAACTTACCAAATTCTCCAGAAACTTACTTTTCCCTGAAATACCGAAATACCTGATGATGTAAACATTAACTCGTTAACAACATTGTTCTGGAATAGTAGAGAATGAAGAAGAATGAACTGTTTAGACAACCGTTAAAGTAATTGAATTTAATATGAGCCTGATACTGATAGTGGATGCTGAATTGAATCCCCACGAACCTTGAATGTTTTACGAAAAATGAAAATGTAAAATTGAAATTTTAATCAAAAGCGAGCTGAAAACTCACGAGATATAGAATAATTATAATATATAGTGTATTACATGTAAGATTTGAAAATAGGACAATTTGTCTTCCGCGTTTGCTATCGTAGCTGGTATAATGTGTTTTTCTTCAAAAACATTAGAGCGTTCTATATCCCGTCACGAGTGTATGTATTTTTTATATAACATGTTGAATAACGGTATAAACTCTATAAACTAAATACATAAGTGATCTTGTAATTTGTAACAGATCACGTTTCACAACTAATTTAAGATTGTGTATTTCAAGTATATTTATCTTGAGAGTAGAAAAGATTTTCAATTGACAATATTATTCTAGTAAATAAATTAAAGTGTAAAAAATGAAATTATTGCGTGTTGACATCTTTACTGAGGTTATTTTCTTTGGACGCATTTTATATTATCGCATCGTAATTTGCATTACAGGCACTAGCTATTAAACGTGCATATAATGTGTAGGCACGCCTCATTTATTTTATACTTTTCTCCATCAATGACTCGTAAAAGTTTACTCTGCGTTACAGATCTTTTCTTGGTGTAGTTTCAGAAGAGGTGTCAGTTTCATTATCGCTTCCTTTCTGTCCTGGTTGTTGTGGATGTCTTCGTTGCTGTAATATCTTTCGTTGTTTAATCGCCACAACACGTCGTGTTTCATTCGGTGCTATTTCACTTCTCGATGACAATTCGCCATCAGCTTCATATCCAGAGCTGCCTACGGTGGTTCTTGAGCTAATGGAAGAAGTTTCGCTTTTCGCCTTGGTCCGATCATCATCTAGCTTTCTTTGGGCATGAAGTTTCGAAGAGGTATCACCGTCCTTGGGATGAGAATGAATGTTTCAAGTTTCCCGTTTCAACAAAATGACAGTATGGATATCTATTTTGTATTAACAATTACCTGTGGAGGGGTAGCCATTTTAGCATACTAAAAGACACTGAGCAACATTAATGAATGACACAATAAATTCTCCTTTCTACATGCTAGACAGACAATCACGGATTTCGTACGCTTCTTGACAATAATCCCTTTTTCTAAACCAAATACAAGTAGTGTAGTGTAGAGGAGCTAGGAACTTCATCATAGTGATTGTTGCAAAGAGATACATAATAAGCAAATGGAGTTTTTGGATTGAATTGTGGGTTTGAAACTATCAGTATCAATGGCATTCGCCAGAGTATCGATCAGACGTAATTTGCGGATTGTAATGGAGATTATAAAGTTGTTAAACAATGCGTGGCGAATAAAAATTTACAAAAAGGTGCATACTGCAAAGTTGTCCTTATCAGTCAATTTTTTTGATTGTACATGTACGGAGATATTTATTAAATCAACATATTCTTATTCCCGTTTTTCGTGCTCTTTTACAAATTCATCCAAGTCAGCCTTAGACTCTATATTAATTTGCAACGAACCAGCTACACTTGGCTCCATTGACGAATCTATTTCATCTTTAATCTGAGGTACTTTAAGCATTGCGATTTCCTCCACTTTCTCCTTGGATGGAGTTGATATTAGCGAAACTACTTCCTTGTTCTCTGAGATCGCTGGTGGAGGAGCTTCTTCATTTGACATGGAAGCTAAAGATAGTAGATCTTCAAGCATAGCACCCGTAGACTCTGGCACCAATAATGGAGGAATGTCTTCCTTTGGTAATGACACTTCTGCCAATGGTGGCACATCATCTGCTGTTTCGAATGGCATTGACTCGGGTGTAACTTGCTCCTCTGGTGGTGATCCAACTTGACCGTTATTAAATGAATCTTTTGATAGTGTGACTTGACCTTTGGACCACTTCCATGAGGATTTAATTGGATTTGTCTCAATGTCTGCATTTCCTCCAGACTTTGTGTCTGCTGACGAGTTTTTGATACTTAGCAGTCCACTGGTGCTCAATTTATTTAATAACCCTGATTTCTTAACTTCTTCAAAAATTGCTTGTGACTGGGCTATGAGTGCAGTAGAAGCTGTCGAAATATCCCTGAGATCTGAAAAATATACATAAACATAAATACCTAATAAGGAATATCCCTTCTTAACAAACCCTAGTTGTAGTTTTACTTGAATTACCGTTTAATGTTTTAGGAAGCAACATTGCTGGACAATACGTAGCAATATCTTTCATGACCGAACGAAGCCAATATGAAATCGCCGATTGCGACTCAGTACTGGTTGGAATATTATCGCACAAATTGCAGCACGGTATGTCTTCTTCCGCCGTAAGGACGCTAAACATCTTGACCAGTTTGTCAATGAAAGGCAGTTCATCAAACTGTGAGAGCTCACATGAATCGTCATTATTTTCATTTTCGTTGCTATCGTCCACCGGTGCATCTGAACATTGCGAGCTATTTTTTACAAGTTCACGTGCTGCTTGAATTTCTCGGTTTACGTCCGCTACGTAGCCTTCCAGTTTTTGAAGAACGTCCATAATGTTTCTATTGTTAGTATTGACTGGTTCCGGCGCTTCTGGTTCAGTTCCTTCACTTTCTAAAATTAGAAGCATTGTCAAGTTAAAATCCCCTTCCGCATCATATGCAACCGTTATATTTATACTTTATTAACTAGCTTTACAAGCATACTCTTTGATGGCATTTGTTTGAGTGACCTTGTGGAAGGTGGCTCGACTGGTTTTGCTGGCAGCTCCGGTGGTGGATCGCCGAAATCGTACTGGTCAATACTGACAACACCTCCGTAAGTCTGAGGCTTGAGTCCCTGTGCAATAGTTTTATCCAGTACCCACTCACCATCCTGCAGCCTTCGTAAATTTAAAAGAACCACTACGTTCTCCGAAGAGAACGTTTTGGAAATGATAAAACTATGAAGATTTTTTGAGTTCTCGTGCTCCTTGTTGTCTGCATGAGCTACTTTTATCTCATTGAAAATGTCCTCGGGAGTAATTTCAAAGGCTCCAAATGGGTCTTGCTGATCTTGATGCTGCTCTAGATACTGATCTTCACGAAGATGATCTTCATGCAGGCTCTCCGGGAAGTGATTCAGAGTATTTACAATACTACTTCTAACAGAAGGCACATTATCTATTAAAATACATGCATACATTATTTTCTAATAATTATACGCAAATCACTTTCTTAAGTCACTTCAAAATAATCTTAATGCAAACAGTAAAACGTAATACCTTGTAAGTTGCTTTCGTGGTGACTCAATTCAACCAGTGGTTCTTCTTGTTCCATAAGAGTGGCTTGCAATTCCACATTTTGCTCCTCGAATGGATGCTGAGACGTTTCCAAATCTGGTAGAACATCAAGTGGAGCTTCGCTTGATTCTAGAGGAAATTCGCCAGGATCTTCTTGTATCATTAAATTAACTGGTTCTGGTTCTCCCAGCAATTGGGCGTATTGACTCTCCAATTCATGAGGTTTGTTTAAAGATTCGAAGAGCTTGGAATTACCAGCAATCGAGTGTGCTTCCGTCTCTGTGTGCTCCTGGGCCGCTTCTTGAACTTGTCCAACGTTTTCGTGCATAACTTGTTGTTCTAAACTTGCTTCTTTCAGTGAAGTTTTGCGATTCTCCCACATTTCATTTTCACGAACTTCTTGGGCCTGTGAAACTTGATTGCTTTGTTGAGAAATTTCATGGTCATGTGATGCCAGAGGACTTGGTTCGAAAATTTCCTGATCTTGTGAAACCCATTGGCTAGCCTGATCCTGGTCCTGCAAATGGCTTTCCTGAGAAATGTCCTGGTCCTGCAAATGGCTTTCCTGAGAAATGTCCTGGTCCTGCAAATAGCTTTCCTGAGAAATGTCCTGGTCCTGCAAATAGCTTTCCTGAGAAATGTCCTGGTCCTGCAAATGGCTTTCCTGAGAAATGTCCTGGTCCTGCAAATGGCTTTCCTGAGAAATGTCCTGGTCCTGCAAATAGCTTTCCTGAGAAATGTCCTGGTCCTGCAAATGGCTTTCCTGAGAAATGTCCTGGTCCTGCAAATAGCTTTCCTGAGAAATGTCCTGGTCCTGCAAATGGCTTTCCTGAGAAATGTCCTGGTCCTGCAAATGGCTTTCCCGAGAAATGTCCTGGTCCTGCAAATGGCTTTCCTGAGAAATGTCCTGGTCCTGCAAATGGCTTTCCTGAGAAATGTCCTGGTCCTGCAAATAGCTTTCCTGAGAAATGTCCTGGTCCTGCAAATAGCTTTCCTGAGAAATGTCCTGGTCCTGCAAATGGCTTTCCTGAGAAATGTCCTGGTCCTGCAAATGGCTTTCCTGAGAAATGTCCTCGTCCTGCAAATGGCTTTCCTGTGAAAGGTAATGGTCTTGGGAAACCTGATGGTTTTCTTGTGAAATTTCCTGATCTTGCGAAACCTGATGGCTTTCCTGAGTTTCCTGGTCCGGTGAAACCTGTTGGATTTCCTGAGCTTCCTGGTCCGGTGAAATCTGATGTGGAATTTCCAGGTTATCGTCTACTTGTATTTGATTTTGTTCAGGCAATGCCTCTTGATCTGCATTTAACACTGGCTGCTGGTTGGTACTTAAAGCTTCCTGATTTTCAGCAGAACTTTCAGGTACTGACGGCAATGCTTCATCGTCCTGTATGTATAAAAAGAAGCAACAAATTTCATTGACTGTATCCACGGTCCACTAACAAGCACGTAATTAAAAAATAAGTATTTACAAGCGACTTACGTGAATTTCTATGCTCTTCCTTGCGGTAGCAAATGACAAGCTTTTCTTTCTACCAGAATTTTCTGAGCTTGTCCTTGACCCAGCACGCTTTTTTTCCGGGCCGTCTTCTGGAGCGACACTCGCAGATGACGAAGAGACTTTCCTTTGGTGTTTATCGTCTTCCGACATTTTTGTACTATACTTTTTACTCACTTGTAACAATTTTGAACCGATAACAATCAATGAGTACTAAAAAGACGAATCGAATGAGTAGATCGAAGAAAGACGCTTGATAGCTGCTAGTTTTCATCATGTTTTCATAGCTTTTGACATTTTTTTGGCATTTGTGGAGTTGTTTCATGTGTCCATAGGATTTAGTAAAAACTAAAATATCTCACTTGTTACGAATAGTGTAGTGGTTTATTCAGAATTCTAATTCAAGACTAACCTCCAGCTAATATGCCTATACTAAGTGGGCATCAAACTACATTGCGAGTACATTTAATGCTGAAACAATAATAACTGATATACCTAAAAGGAATTTTGAATCATATTTTTTTAGCGTAAACTGAAAGATATTACTACAGGAAAAGGCTACAATGACTTGTCAAATTGTTTTTAATTGACATTTGCGATATGGATTATCGTTGACCGGGAGCGGGACTGGGACACAATTAATAGAATTCAAACAAAGGTTGCTTATCACTCATAGATCTCGACTTTACAATTACAACATGATAAACAACGATGCATCCCTAATCCCATTTCACTTTGATCATCTTCTCATAGTCTGTCCAACTTCCTTCAAATTTTCTAGATTATTAACCATCTTCTCAATTGCCTCGTATTGATAATTCATATGAATAGGGAGCAAAGCCATTTTCTTCAAATTCTGAAAATAATTTTTAAAACGGGAAATATTTACTAACCATTAAACTCATACATTCAATTTTCTCTGAAATTTAGTACGCATTTAATTATTCAAAATAGCGAGTCATACCTCATACGAGTCTTCTATATGCCGCTCCTGCGCTACAAAGCTCTGAATGGCTTGAGTTAACGGTTGATGCTGCAAAAAGCAAATACATATTATTCAATTTAAGAGTTTAAAGGAATATTTACGTATCCAAAATACAAAGTCAGATTAACACTTTAACTTTTAAGTTCATTACCTGCGCTCTCCCATTAATCACGGAAGTAGCCACTCCACCAAACGATGAAACATTTAACTTGACTTTCTCGCACAACTTTGTTTTCGGCTCTTGATAAAGCAATTTTGCTTGAGTTGGAGTCGTGGCGTTTGACATTGTAAAAATTATTATATTTTGCTTATTATAATTTAAACCACACGATAATAAAGGTATATTCCAGCTCCAACCCAACGAATCTTACGGAATCTTAATCCTAACCTAATCACTACTCCTTTAATCTGGGGTTATATGTTATGAATTTCTTTTCAATCTCACTCACTTTGATTAATTTTATCAATCCACAAATTCCAACAAATAATGCAGACAAGTTATATAACAAGTTATCTTGAACTAATGTAGTCGAAGTTGGCCCCCGCCCCCAGCGAAGTTAGCCCCCAGCCCCCAAATGGGCGAAGTTAGCCCCCAGCACACAGCCCCCATTTGAGCGAAGCTAGCCCCCAGCCCCCAGTCACATTATCCCCCAGCCCCCAGTGAAAATCGAAGTTAGCCCCCTGCCCCCAGTGAAAAGCGAAGTTAGCCCCCAGCCCCCAGTGAAAAGCGAAGTTAGCCCCCAGTCACATTATCCCCCAGCCCCCAGTCACATTATCCCCCAGCCCCCAGTCACATTATCCCCCAGCCCCCAGTCACATTATCCCCCAGCCCCCAGTCACAGTATCCCCCAGCCCCCAGTCACATTATCCCCCAGCCCCCAGTCACATTATCCCCCAGCCCCCAGTCACATTATCCCCCAGCCCCCTGTCACATTATTCCCCAGCCCCCAGTCACATTATCCCCCAGCCCAGTATTTTCTGTGATCCCAGTATGTAGTCCCTTTGTGATAAGTCCATATCCCTTTCCATTTCAACTTTCACAGGATTCTTTGTCCCTTTTTACAAGAATCATGATTCATAGTACATAAAGTCACATTATCCCCCAGCCCCAGTCACATTCTTAGTCCCCATCTGTCTGTCTGTCCGTCCGTCTGTCTGTGCGCGCTCTAACTCAATAACGGTTTGACTTTTTTAAATCTGTTTTCGGCAATCGATAGGTGGTCACCTCAAACGGGTCCAGCGTGATTTTGAAATACGTACATCAACGGTGACAGTTAGAAACCGTTACGAGGTCAAATTTTTTAAATGGTAACACATGGCAAGTGGCAAATCATTCAACTCGTCTATGACCATAGCACATAGATTTGAGGTCATTTCGGGGTTGACGGTTATTGTTTAACGGTTACATCGATTTCAAATAATTTTACACTTTATGCTCTCCAACTTAAGTGGTTTGGAATTTTCCACTTCTATTTTCGGCAAACGACTTCTTATAACACTAGCTTTATCTGACAAGCTTGACAGCGATAGCGACCAACGGCAACCGTTTGACACCGTTACGATTTCGAAATTTTCAAATGTCACATACGGCATGTGGCATATCATTCGAATCGTCTATGACCATAACACATAGGTATGGGGTCGTTTCGGGGTTGACGGTTACTGTTTAACGGTAGCAGCGATTTCAAATAATTTTAACTTTATACTCTCCTGCTTAAGTGGTTTGGAATTTTAAACTTCTGTCCCAATCGCTTTATGGGACGAGGTTGACGGCGATAACGGCCAACGGAACCGTTTGAAACGGTTACGATTTTTTCGAAATTTTCAAATGTCACATACGGCAAGTGGCATATCATTCGACTCCGCTTAATTTACTGTGAAGAATAATGTGACTGGGGGCTGGGGGATAATGTGACTGGGGGATAATGTGACTGGGGGATAATGTGACTGGGGGATAATGTGACTGGGGGATAATGTGACTGGGGGATAATGTGACTGGGGGATAATGTGAGGGGGATAATGTGACTGGGGGATAATGTGACTGGGGGCTGGGGGATAATGCGACTGGGGGCTGGGGGATAATGCGACTGGGGGCTGGGGGATAATGCGACTGGGGGCTGGGGGATAATGCGACTGGGGGCTGGGGGATAATGCGACTGGGGGCTGGGGGATAATGTGACTGGGGGCTAACTTCGCTTTTCACTGGAGGCTGGGGGCTAACTTCGCTTTTCACTGGGGGCTGGGGGCTAACTTCGCTTTTCACTGGGGGCTGGGGGATAACTTCGCTTTTCATTGGGGGATAATTTGAGTGGGGACTGGGGGCTAACTTCGCTTTTCACTGGGGGCTGGGGGATAACTTCGCTTTTCATTGGGGGATAATTTGAGTGGGGGCTGGGGGCTAACTTCGCTCAAATGGGGGCTGTGTGCTGGGGGCTAACTTCGCTCAAATGGGTGCTGGGGGCTAACTTCGCTGGGGGCGGGGGCCAACTTCGACTACATCTTGAACTAAATGGCAGACAGACACATAGATAGACAGACGACAAGACAAGGTCTAGTTAAGTTGACAGCTGAGCAGATTGATTATGAAAGCATTAAAGTACTCCGCAGCTGTAAATTCTTCCATCTCCCGGGGGTGTGACGGTTAAAGAATTAGCGACAATCTGCACAACCCGAGCTTACACGAGCTGGACGAGAATCTTGAACCATGGCCGTATGTCTGGAGAACTCTGTACATGTTTGGGTGCATGGACGTACGAACGAACGGAAATGAATAAATGAACCTGTTCAATGTTTACAAACATCAGGTGTTGGGCTGGGCTATTACATTGCTTTGATGGATGGACTTCTCCTTTCTTCAAGCACTCATGCATGCACACAAAGGCCAGACCAAGAAGAAGGACGAGAGATGAAATTATCATGAAGGGTTCATTGTTCGCGTTGCAATTTTAATTAATTTCCCCTAACTATTTTTATGCTCTCTAGTGAAGCAGTACAAGATTTAAGTGATCTCATTCGGCCTAAGTTAGTGGTGGTGTGATTGCTGGTGCTATATCCGTTTGAGGAGAAGACGTCCTGAGCAGAGTGGGGTCAAAAGTGAGGAGATGGAGTAGATATGCTCTTAGGCTAGAGAATTTTAATTAATTGAAAGCAGCTTTAGTGACTGATTGATGCCATTTTTTAAGGACAATAATGGGTTCCATTGGGAGAGCGTTCCGATTGTTGCAGTCGCAGCAGCCGAAGCAGATATTTGTGACGCGACACGTGTCCAGATCCTTTTCCAGTTCCGGGGGTCAGCAGAGTCAGACGGGGAATACTTCCTGGAAGTGGGGAGCACTGAGGAATACTATCATTACGGCCCTTGGAGCCAGTGCTGCCGTGTATGTGGGAACGCGGATCATGACGTATAAAGGACCTGTTCATGCCTTGAAGTCGCGGAGGGTAAGCTTTATTCAGTTTTACGGTTACGGTTCCGGTTCTTTCGATTATTACTTCCAACGGATGAAGCCATTATTCAATTGATAATTTTTATCTTTATGCATTAGATTGAGGAAGTGAAACCTATAAAATTGACGTCTCGAGAGAAACGGTTTTTGAGATTTGCGTCGGTGGAGTATGATGGGCAATTGTACATGACACCTCAGGACTTCCTGGAATCTGTGGTCGAGGGAGAACCTCGTCGTTAGTGTCTCTACTGCTTTATACATGTTAATATTTTGTTGTATTTATTAATTGTGGTATAAGATTGGCATATATTTATGGTTTGTTGTTCACTACTCATGCCATTACTGAAACAGCTCGTTTGAAAAGAAAAACATTGACAAAAGTTGATTTGCAAATGATCAAGGATACAACACCTCCATTGCAGAAAGGTTCTTCTCAAATGTTCAGAAACTTGCGGGATAAAGGTACGGTGTTTTTCATTATATAATATATTTTCACAATAATTTTCAAACCAAATAGGATTCTTAAATTATTTAACGAACGTTTCTGTTTCATTTTGTAAAGGAATTATATCCTACACGGAGTATTTGTTTCTTTTGTCAATTCTCACAAGTAAGCAAAATTAACCGCTGTTTGTATGCAACTTCTTTCATCTTTTTTATGTATATTTATATAAACTGATTGTTTATCTTTTGACAGAGCCTCAGACTGGCTTCCGGGTAGCTTTCAATTTATTCGATACGGACGGAAATGAGAAAGTTGACAAATCTGAATTTCTTGTCGTAAGTTGATACAAAGAAAGTTTTTCATAGAAATTTATATATTGAAGAAATGGAGCACCCGAGCAATTTATATGTCACGTCACCAATGTGGTTAAGTATTAATAGTAACAATTCTGAATTTTTAAATTGTTTAAATTGCTAATTAAACCTTATACAAAATATAAAGTTGTCGCTGCTTCTCTTACATCTTATATATTGAGTATATGATGCTAAGCATAAACACGAAATACAAAATACATTTTTACATGCATTCCCTATTAGATGTCCTTGTCGCTTTTTACAAAATGTATTTTTAAAGAATTTGTTCTTTGACTTCAATCCAGCAAAGTAGTCACTTTCAATATTTTTGTTCTTCAGCGATTACCTATAAATCGATTTATGTATGTAAATACGGCATGATTTTTTGAAAATGAACAGTCATTCTTTTATTTATTTTGGTTAATTATGTTTAATTTTTTAGTTATTGCACCTGATTCCCATTCACACCTACAGGCAGGAATCCACCGTCCAAAATTTGAAAATTTATGTACGTCTTTTGGTTGATAACATAGAAAAATCTATAAAGGCTAGCGAGAAAGCTCAGAAATCCCTGCCGTCCTCTTCTGGAAAGGTTTCTTTGTATAATTTTATGATACATTACAAAAATCAACCTTTTATCAAGTTTTTGTTACCCCGGGTCAATTTGTCGATTTAAATCCCACCTTGTTAACTGAAATGTTTGCCTCCAGACATGAATATTTTTGTTCAATTTTGTTTGCAAAATGGATCTGTTCTTGATGAAGCCTTTTGACAGTGTGGTGTCGGTGTCAATTTTCCGACTATATATGTATTAATTCAGACGGTTGACGGTTAAGGGTGGGTGTCTCGCTTTACAGGTTGTATTGTTTGAGATCAGCTTTTTGATGAGCAATGAGTTGATAACGTTTTATTTGTTCTATGTATTAAACTAATAACAATGCTAACTGTTTATTGTTGTACATACTTTGTACATAGAAGTAGCACATGAGCTGATTTTGGCGTCTCAGTTGCAGTTGGTGTAGTAAAATAGCGTCGAATCTGTAAGTTGTAGTTTGTAGTGTGTAGAATGTAGTGTAGCTGTGCCTTTCAACTTCACTAACATTTAGTTCATTATGAATATGACGACTAAATTATGGACTTTACTCTTTAAAATTTGTGATTAACATGTTAATTTCTTGTTTTTTACGCTCCCTACTTCGATCTCTCTATCTGCGTCTCTCTCTTCTCTCTCTCTCTCTTTGTTGTGTCGGCTGTTTCATTCCTAACAAATCAAAATTTTGCTTTCTATATTCCAACTTCTATAAATGTGTGATGTTGGTGGTATACCTAACTTATTAACCCGTTTTCTTCGTCATAAAGTTAACTAAAATAACCAGTAATTTCTGTGGGTCCACGCAGTTGGAAAAGGTTTTTAGCATGGCTTGGAAAGATAAAAGGGGCCTGTTGAATCCGGAAGATGATCAGAAAGAAAACAGCGAGGGTGCAAACGAAGGAGGTGATGACAAATCGAAAAAGCAGGACAAGGGAGATTTTAATGATTCTCTGGTCGATGATGAAAGAGGCTTACAGCGGCGCCACATTGTTGACACAACGCTGTTGGTTCACTTCTTTGGGCCAAAGGGCAAACGTGAAATTCGCTATGAGGACTTTAAAAAGTGAGTCAAATCTTTTTAGTATGCTCAGGGATTGGTGTGCATTTCATATTATGCTTTTGTGACTATATTATCAGGTTCATGGAAGATTTACAAACGGAAGTACAAGAATTAGAGTTCCATGAATTTTCCAAAGGACTGGACACAATATCTCAAGTAGACTTTGCCAAAATATTATTACGCTACACATACTTACAAACCGAAGAGTACGAACTCTATTTGGAGCGGCTGGTAGATCGGATCAAATTGGAACGGGGAATTACGTTTCTAGAATTTAGAGCATTCTGTCAGTTTCTTAACAGCTTGGATGATTTCAATGTGGCAATGAGAATGTACACGTTGGCAGATCAAGCAATCTCACAAGAAGAGTTTCGAAGAGCTGTGCGAATTTGTACAGGTACTGATCTCAGTCCTCACGTGGTTGAAACAGTGTTTCAGATTTTTGATGAGGATGACGATGGTCATCTCAGTCATCGAGAATTCATTGGCGTCATGAAGGACAGATTACATCGTGGCTTTAAGGTATTTACATCATTCTACTAAATGTTCATTCGAATATGTACAGAACAATTAGTATATTCATGAATACATTAATATATTAACCATTGAAATAATGTGTTTTGAAACTTCTTTTAGCTGTCCACCAAAAATGAAGGATGGGAGGCATTCAAGCAATGCTTACGGCAAGAAATGAGAACTCAGTAAATTGAATTTAATTCGTTTGTTGTTTGGTTTAAGTAAATAAATACAGAAACGTAAGGATGTTGTAGATAGAAATTTTAACTACATATGTGAAACAATTAAACTTGTTGTTATTATCATGAGTAATTTTGATATGTGTATATATTTGAATTGTTAAAATTAATTGTTACCTATCTATACATAAATACCTAATTTAACCAATCAAAAAACCGTTTTAAAAAGTGATAAATGTATTGATATCTAGTCCAATGTAAGGTGCAAGGAAATAAATTTTTATCGGAAAAGTAGTGTCAATTAGTATATATATTTTAATCAGATTCGTACTATTGTAAAGAATGTACTCATTCACAATCGTAATTAGTTTTTATTGTAGTTTTAGTATTCCAAAACAATCAGCAATATAGCCCTTCTTCCTGAGTAGTTAGAACATAAGTGTAAAATGCCATCTGCTTTTAATGTTTAAATAATATTTACTATCCAACTGATAACAGACAACTGATACAAACTGTTCAATGTATAAAAATTATAAAAACCTTGAGCTATATCTGTGTAAAAATTATGTATGCTAAACAAAATGAAAATGAACGAGTTTACTGTGACTTTGTGTTGTGACTTGTGGTGTCTATTATGCTTAAACTGTAACGCTATTCTGAAACAAAGGTACGTAAATTGTCGAATTAAAATCTAATAAAATGTAGACTAGATAGATGCAGAATGTAGATTTAACCTAAATCATTGTACAGAGTAAATAGGTTAAAACTAAAATAACTAAAATACCAATAAAAACTCCAGTCGTTCACTAAGCATTTAAAACTTATAGATAATTTTACCTTTCAATAAAACGCATAACAAAATTAACTTTAGTTCTAGGTAATTCATTAGATAACCACATTAGAAAATTTCTAATAGAAATGCATACATAATTCCGTGAAGCAAGAATGCTTTCAAGAATGATCTTCTGTCGTTGTTGTTCCGTTTAACACTTTGTTGCTCACGTTGCCCCAATTTATTCGCCATTCCCTTCATTTCAATTTCTTCCCATCGCGAAATGAACAACCAAACCAGAAAGAGTGAATGTGCCAGCGAAAAGAATTGAACATGTGTACAGAGTACAGAAGGACGAAAATGTTTACATTTTTGTGATGATGATAACAAAATTTTTGCACCGTGCATTCGTGGTTATCTGAATTCACTGATTAGTTGAAATACTGCTTTAAAATTACATAATATTGAGCCATTAGTATAATTGTACTGAATTGTTTCTCCCTACCTCGTGGAACGTGCAAAAGTATTTGTATCTTTATAGACGTTCACTTTGCTTTCACCGGCATACGACCGCAGTTAAAGACATAGTTTGAGTTTCCAAACAGCCATGTTCGCAATAAACGAGTTAGTTTATAGTCAGCGGTTTGTCTCCGCCGTAAAAAATGCTGGTTTGAATAACAAGAATTGTAACGCTTTACTGCGATCTGTACTTCCGTCAGCAGTAAATCAAGAGCAGCAGCACAGGTGCGGCGGGGGAAAGCACTGGCTACCCAAATGGAAACCGTTTCGTACGAGGAAGGTTCGTCACAAAAACTATCCGATTTCCCAATTTAAACTAATTGTGAGTCATTAGTAACTGCAATCGTGTATTATATTTTTAATTTTTGTGTTGACAGGTTATCAAAGTGGAGTTACCGGACTTTCAAGAAGCTGAACAAACTGGCAAATCAACGCCTGAAGAAATTCGAGCAAAAATGAAAGAACGGGGAATGTTTCCTCCAAGACCGTGGATGGAACGACCTTATGAAATATCCAGCACTGCAGATATTTTTGAACCGTATGTCCCACCTGAAGGAGAAGGGAAAGCAAGCTACATTTCTAAAGAGGTAGGGTGCAAATATCCCCAATCCCCAAAGTTTATAATATTTTAGTTCACTGATTTTCATTACTTAATCTGATGTGATGATAATTTACGTTTAACATTCCACATTTTACAGGGAGCTAAGCAAACAGCGGAAATAGTTTCGAAGAAAAGCAAAACCTGGCTGGCGTTTAGAAAAATTAGAACTTTTGATGAAGACTTTGACGGACCTCAGTTTGCACAGGAAGCTCAGAAAATATATTTGGATGTCCATCAAGCAGTTGCCGAGTTAGCTTTTTTCAATACAAAATTGGACTTAATTTACATTGCACAAGTTTGCTGTATTAACTTTTCATGTTGTTTTTTTTTCATTCTAGGAAAAACAAAGAAACTATAAAGCAGCTTGTCACTGAGAAGGCTTACCCGGTTGGTGATTTTTTTACACTTGTTCTTAATTGAAAGTCAAGTTAAAGTTTTTCACTTTGTCTTAATGCTTTTATTCTAGGAGGTGACACACAACATGAGGTACAGAACTATCCGATGGAACTTTATCCATTCTATTGAGCCGGCTAAAGTTGTGTACGCTCGATGTACTGATGTTGTGTCTAAAGAAAATGTATTTGCCCAAGTCACTTGTAGATTTTTTACTAAACAGGTACATATTATGCAAAAAATAATCATCATTCTTCATTTCATTGTTTTTTCTTGACGCTAAAAAAGTGTAATCCAATTTTTCCTATTTTTTAGTCTCTGGCCATTTATGATCGATTCGGACGTCTAGCTCATGGAAGTGAAGTTATAGCCAAAGATGTTTTGGAGTATGTAGTTTTTGAAAAGCACATTGCTAACCAATATGGAGTGTGGCGAGTTCACGGGAAAATTATTCCAGAATGGGCTCCTACAAATTTCGAAACAAGTTACAGAACATTCAGAATGAATGCGTGATTATGTTAAAAGTAATATTAAATGCAAGTCAATAAGTTACCTAGTTAGAAATGATATGAGATTAGAAGTAATAAATTGTATCAATTCTTTTCTACTGTAAAGTATGGAGTTTCCGCGTTTCATGATTTTAGAAATATTCACCTTCAACATATCCTGATTCCGTTGTTGGGGCGAGTTCATTTAATATTTTAAGGCAAATAACATTAGAAGCAAATACATTAGGTAAACTCAATTCATTGATTTGCTTATAGTGATTTCTGGCCGCTTTCTCGGGTGTCATTTTTGTTAGTCATAAAATTATCACATCATTATATTATGCACAACGCTAGACTAACAATTGCATGGATTAGGAATATATAACGCGGCGCGTTGAGACCATATGTATGTACGCGTACCGTTTGTGTATTTACATAAGATAACTTTTTTAGTGAAATACCTTTCTTATCTCTGACCAGTAATTCTGTAAAAACATTTTGCTTTATTAATGGATCATAAAAATTAATTTATACCTTATACCTGCAATCGCAATGCACATACTACATGTTAAACTTTTTATGTTATGTACTTTATGAATGCATAAATCTTTCTATTATTTGCTTTCGTGAATGCCTGGTATAATTGATTTCAAGTGGAGGAAAGGGTAAACTTGAAGATTTTGTGTTTAATTTCAGATTGGACACTTGAAGAAGAGTCCAGTAATGATATGTACATCTGCATAGGCATACATGAAACACAACACTTTTATACCATAAGCATGGAGAAACGCTAAACGTTTGTACATCTACATACCTACTACTTGGGTGCTCATGTTACGTTATATTTCTTTAATTAATGGATTGACATTAGTATATGTACCTTGTAATGAAAGTGAAAATTTGAATTTCAGGATTTATCTTATGACTGTCTATTCGCATATTTGTATTCGTTCAGAGAATCTTTATTCCTGTCCACCCGTGAGCAGAATATTTATTCCCCATTCCTCGACTACCATTATCAGTCAGAGAGAACGATAAACGAAGAAAAGCAAGTAAAAGCTACATACATTCCAGGTTTCATATCGTAATAATCGTAACTTATATAACTTCGCTTAGCTCGCTTCACGTGTTTGCGTTTGTTTGCATAGGCACTTTGATTAAAAGTTTCAAGGTGAGTTGGATTTTGAATGAAATGACGATGAAAGCCGGTATGATGATGTAATGATTATGTCATTACATTTTGTGCATAAAAATAACCACGCTAACCTTAGCGGAAAAAATTCCAGGAAGTTGTATAACCATCATATATATAAATGAAGTCAGACAGATTTTCTGTGTGTGACTGTTTGTTTACTTACCTGTACACATACTTATGAGATGAGTACAATACACATGAATCATGTGTACTACCACAAAAATCCTAACCAAGCCAAATGAGATATACGTCGTCACAACTTTTAAAAAATGTATATTTACCTATTTCGATGAAAAATAGTTTGTAAACGTAAACAGGCCTCCTGATTTCAAATATGATATCGAAATTAATATTCAATGCTTATCGACAGTTGATAAGGTGTTGATAATCCTAAAATTGTTCACATTTCCATGAAAATCAGCATACAAATGTAAACGGGCCTCCTGATTTTAAATATGATGTCCAAATTAATCTTTAATGCTTATCAACGGTCGATAACGTGTTGATAACCCTACATTTGTTCACATTTCGATGAAAATCAGCATACAAACGTAAGCGGGCCCAGTGATTTCAAATATGATGTCCAATATAAAAATCGACGCTTATCAACGGTCGATAGCGTGTTGATAACCCTACAGTTGTTCACATTTGGATGAAAATGAGCATACAAATGTAAGCGGGCCCCCTGATTTCAAACATGATATTCAAATTGAAAACCAAAGCATATCAACAGTCAACAAAGTGTTATGGTAACCCGCACGCGCACAAATTTTAATAATAGTAAAGAAAACGGGTATTTGCATATGAATTTTTGACGGAGGCTAGAGCCCGTCTTGGACGGGCCCCGCCAACTAGTATAATATAAACAACCTATATATGTTTATCCGTCATTTTATTAAACCCTTTCACCTTGTCATTTATATTACTAGGTACGTAAAGTACATACCTACCTAGCATGCTGTTAGAAAAGACGTGCAACGTCAGTCAGTTAGGCATGATATTGATGTTGATACAGTATACGATAATAAAAATTTCAAGGATAAGTCGGAACTACAACAGCACTGACATTGAACGCCTACGCTACTCTTCTGTGGCATGTTCTATTTTGGAGAAAGATCGGACTAGTCACCGAAATCCAAAATCACAACTGGAACTATGGCTGTAGTAAACTTTGCTAATTTTTTCGTACTCGTGGACTAACCTCACTTTAGCTCGGTTTTCGGACTGTTTGCTTGCTCCATAAAAGATTATAATATGAAGGTGACTCAATATTCAATTAGCCATGCATTTAGATAAGCAATTCACACACTGAACGATATTCCTCTTCATAATAAAAATGTAGGTACACTATTTTAACGATGATCTAGTACTAATGAATCTCACGTTGCCCCAATGAGATTCACCAACATCTTCTCAGTTGTACGCAGACGACGATTGTAAAAGAAACAATAATCAACTCCAAGTTGGGTTAGGTGTTGTGCGTGTGGGCGTGTGACATGTTGGTGTAAAAAATGCAAATAGCCCTGTCAACGTTAGTAACACTGGATGACAGTTAATGATCAGCCAGCATTCAGCATTTCCAATTTCCTTGTTATATATTCGCAAGTTAAAAAAGGGATATTCATGGACAAACATGCGTATGGCTTATCAATCACAAGATTCATGAATCATGATAATTTAAAGACTAATTGCTTTTTATGCAGTAGCGCCAGCGAGTGGAATACCTAATCAAGTCACAAGTTGATTTCAGCAGGTAAGGTGTACATATGCGGCTGACTACTTGGATGAGATATTTCCAAGATTCCACGAACATACATTTTTGATGTAGGTGGGTGAGTAGATAAAAACCTTCCTCACGTGATTTAGTAAACATGGAATGGACATTAAAATCAATGCTAAACATTGACATATACATATGCAGCATCATCAACTAAAAGTCGCATGAAAAGGGACTCAATCCAGGATCCGGTTAATTGTTACAGTCAATGATTCAAAAAATCACTGGAAAGATTATATTTTTGTCAGAGTAATGCGTAATATATCCCCAATTCCCGTATTATTGTGTATATATCAAAAAGAGCATTTATGTTAGGTTAGACTTCATGGAGTTGCGTAATTACATATTATGGATAGTCTGCTGAATTTCAGACTGCCCAAGTCTTTCTGTTTGAATAAGTCCAAGTGGCCCCTTGATTATTTGTACGCAGGCAGGATGTAAATTCCTACCACGATGCATACAAACATTCACTTCACGAAAGTTTCGTGACGAAACTGTGAAACAGTAACATACATAGAGATGATGATTTAGAGCCTTTCAAAAGCAGAAAAAGCAGAAAAATTTAATTTAATTAATTTAATTTAGTCACGCTTTTTATTTGTCTCAACAACATCAGGACACAAAAATTAACAATGATGCCTACCATATGTAGGGCTTACACTAAGGGAAAAAAAATTAAACTTTACATTTCATAAATTATTAATAAGTACAATATTTAATCGTGAGTAATTTTATTCTAATTAATATTTGACTTTGAAAACATGTATTTGGTTAACTCATTTTTAAAAGTTACAAACTTTTGGATATTTCTTAGTTGTTCAGGTAACCTGTTCCATAATTTTACGCCGTTATATTGAAACACTCTCTTACCCAATTCTATCTTAGGCTTGTATGCTTGTGCATATTTACCCATACATCTGGTCTCATAGGAATGAACTGATTGAGTGGTTACAAAATAATCATTAAAATACGGTATACAACCTTGTTTACATACTTTATACATTACACATAAAATTCGGAATTCGTATACTTCCTTAGTAAAAAGCCATTTCAAATCTACACGCATTTTAGTAGCTATCGGATCGTACTTCCTGACACGTAATATTAACCTAGCAAGAGTGCGCAAAACTGCATCCATAATTAATATATATTTCTCACTTGTAGCTCCAACCACAACTAGCATATAGTTCAATACCGATATTACCAATGAACTACCTATAATTTTTAGCTGTTCAGATGTAAAACCATCTCGTATTCTATACAAAGCCCGTAATTTTATATAACAAGATCTGGCTGAATTTTCAATATGTACACGCCAGGTCATATTTCTGTCAAAAGTTAACCCAAGACATTTAAGTGCTCTGCAGTTTGGAATTGTTAACCCTTCAAAATCAAAACAAAAACTGTCTAATAAGCTCGATTTTCTACCCGTACTTAAGGTTATCATTTTTGTTTTTTCGTTATTAACTGTTAAAAGGTTCTCTTTAAAAAAGGTTTTAACTCTTTTCATGTCATCTTCTATAGATTCTTTCAAAACGTCCAATCTTTTGTGAGAACCGATAAAAATAATGTTCGAATCGTCAACGAACATCATCACTTTGCCATTGTCTACTACTTTAGGCAAATCGTTAATATACAACATGAATAGAGTTCCAGCTAAAATGCTTCCGGCTGGCACCCCTATCAAAGTCTTTCTCAATCTTGACCTTTTATTGTTTACTTGGACAAACTGCATTCTATTTTGTAGGTAACTCCTTAACCATATATCTGATATTAAATACAACGATTTTAATTTGGCTAATAATTTCTCTCTGTGGACAGAGTCAAATGCCTTCCTCATGTCGATGGACACAATAACTGCAATCGACCCATTATCAATATTTTTTAGAATGTAGTCGCTAGTGGCTAGCATTGCTATTTCAGTAGAATGTGATTTTCTGCCCCCAAATTGGTTGGGCGTAATTGCGTTGGATTCCTCCAAATACTTTTCTAATCTATTTTGGTAAATTTTTTCCATTAGCATAAGTAAGTTCGAATTTATTGAGATAGGCCTGAATAGTTCTGGCTTGTTAGCATTATCTACCTTTGGTATTGGAATTACCCTCGCAATTTTTAAAGCATCTGGAATAATTCCACAATTAAAACAATTTTGAATAATGTGTAATAGGTGCATATGAACATTGGGATGAGGTAGAATTTTATCTAGAAAATATTTACTAATACCTGTTGTATCATCTGTTGTGGAGAGCTTTCTTCTTAGCTTTCTCCATGCTATAAACATTTCGCATTGTGTGACGTTTTTAACCGAAAAGAAGCCGTTGACATGAGCAGCCATAGCTAAGTTGTCAAGCGTGTCCTCTATATCTAATGGTTGCGAGAAACCCATTTCACAATAATAATCATTTATCTCGTCGGGACAAACTTGCGCACTCAACTCTCCCTGCTTTTTGAATTTCAAGTTAAATACTTTTGAATAGGCTCCCCAAATACCATCCTCCTTTACCTGTTTCTGAACTTTGTTTTTCATGTCGTCAATCACAGAAGCCTTGATTAACTTATCGTATTCTTTAATTTTGGTTTTATGCCAGATAAAATTGGAATCCTTCCATCTCATGAAATGATAGTTTTTTATCAGCATCAACCTTTTGGTTTTTGGCGACTTAAATGGAGATACTTTCAATTTAAGTCTGACATTACTAACTGGTACAAATCGGTCGTGACATAAGTTTAGCTTTCCTAGAAAGTTTCCCCACATTGAGTTTGTATCAAATTGAGATACGAATGAGCTCTCACTAAAAAATTTCCCAATTTCTATCCAGTCTGCACTTTTATAGGCTCTAATTTGACGCGTGATTGTTGATTCGCTTCTTACATTTATCTCACACTTTACAAATTTATGATCAGAAATTGAAAGGTCGATTACCTCTGATTTGCATGCTATGCTCTCGTCTTCTTTAATGAACACAAGATCTAACACACTTTTGTCTCTGGTAGCGACCGTAATTAGTTGCTTAAAACCGTTCTTGGAGGCACTATTTAGTAGTTTGTTTCTACTACGACCATCTTTCCCTACGTCGATATTAAAATCTCCGCATATTAAAACCCTTTTATTATGCCTACTGAAATAATTGAACAGCTTGTCCAAATTTATTAAATCGTTAATAACATTTTTCGTGCGGTAAACACAACATATGATCATTGATCTCAAAAACCTTTGCTGCACCGAAACTGCTATTATTTCTAGGGATGTAGGATGTACGAAATCAGTCCTTGCACTATTACAATTTATTATATTAACCTTATAAGAATTTTTACACACAATTGCTACACCACCACCTCGCATTTCTGTACGATCTGCTCTAAACATTGTATAATTATCTGGTTGTGCCACAACATCATCTTCCTGTAACCAAGTTTCTGTCAAACATAAAATATCTGTTTGATTATTGTGTACGATGTTAAGTAATTGATGAGTTTTGTTTTTAAGTGATCGCATATTCTGATGCCCTATAATAAAATACTGATTACGGTTTTGCACACTCTTGCCCTTACGTCAAGTACTGTCCATCTCGTCCGTAGTCCCACCATCTCTCCGTGACTTCTTGTTTCGTTGACCGTCTCCGGATTGCTGTGATGGAATTTCTATTTGGCCACTAGCATCTAATGATCCGCTGTCAATACTCCCATGTTCTTCAGTGGGCATTTTCCGTTTTGACGCAGCTGATGCATTTCGTTTGGACCTAGTTTTGACTGGACTCCTGGCAGATTGTTGTAATTTGGTCAGATCATGTTTCACGGAAACGCCCTTGAACGTATCGTTATCCTTCAATTTACTGCAGTTTTTTAGCATACGAGCTTTCATTCCAGGGGGAAGGAAAACACGAATTGGCCGATTTGAAGATTTTGACGGGTCACCAATCCTTTCTTTATGAGGTGTAGCGTGCAGATGATCACCAATTATTCTCATAAGCTGAGAATAAAGCGTTTCACCGTCAGCATTTTCGGGGATTCCAAAAATAACAATATTATTTTTTCTCCATAGCTTATCCCTTTCTTCTTTCAGCTCCGCCTTCAGCTCGGTTGCTAGTTTTTGAATAGTTGAGTTCGCTGCAGAGGCAGCTGTGGCGCCACATTTTGCTTCAAGGTCAACGTTATCTGTTTCTATCTTGTCGATCCGTGCATCAAGTCTCTTTTCCATGTCATTCATTTTTGTTATAGCTGTTTGAAATTCTGAGCGACATATATTCATTAAGTTCCACAGGTCGTCAATGGTTTTCCCCCCATTTTTTTCGGTGGCCATCCTGTCGATTGATAATTGTTGGAAAGATATTAGTCAGTGATTCGGGTATTTAAACGATAAGGAACTTGCTTACAATTTGAGGAGTGTAGTATTTGAATAGCTACACTCATGCTATATTTTGCTTTGGCATAACTATTTCTGGTATGCCAGCAGTGTGGACCCTCAAAACACGGATGGGATGCTGTACATCCTTCAGTATTATCAGATTGGGATGTCCATATGAGTCTGCTATCCCTTCAATGCTATTTAGGTATGTCACTGCTTTTCTGGAGGTAAATACTGCTGCGGAACTTAGTTTAAAATCAGTTTAAAATCACTATTTTTCACTGCTTAATAGTAAATTTCAAAACTCCAATGACTAGTCTGAAGAAAACTCATTTGAATGAGCTATCTCTCAACTTTTTTGGTTCAGTATAACGTTTTTTATTTAATTGGTAATAAAGAGCTCAAAAATTTCACGTCTGGAGCTCTCACTCTCTCTCACTCTCTCTAATTTTTTCGTACTCGTGGACTAACCTCACTTTAGCTCGGTTTTCGGACTGTTTGCTTGCTCCATAAAAGATTATAATATGAAGGTGACTCAATATTCAATTAGCCATGCATTTAGATAAGCAATTCACACACTGAACGATATTCCTCTTCATAATAAAAATGTAGGTACACTATTTTAACAAAGATCTAGTACTAATGAATCTCACGTTGCCCCAATGAGATTCACCAACATCTTCTCAGTTGTACGCAGACGACGATTGTAAAAGAAACAATAATCAACTCCAAGTTGGGTTAGGTGTTGTGCGTGTGGGCGTGTGACATGTTGGTGTAAAAAATACAAATAGCCCTGTCAACGTCAGTAACACTGGATGACAGTTAATGATCAGCCAGCATTCAGCATTTCCAATTTCTTTGTTAATATATTCGCAAGTTAAAAAAGGGGTATTCATGGACAAACATGCGTATGGCTTATCAATCACAAGATTCATGAATCATGATAATTTAAAGACTAATTGCTTTTTATGCAGTAGCGCCAGCGAGTGGAATACCTAATCAAGTCACAAGTTGATTTCAGCAGGTAAGGTGTACATATGCGGCTGACTACTTGGATGAGATATTTCCAAGATTCCACGAACATACATTTTTGATGTAGGTGGGTGAGTAGATAAAAACCTTCCTCACGTGATTTAGTAAACATGGAATGGACATTAAAATCAATGCTAAACATTGACATATACATATGCAGCATCATCAACTAAAAGTCGCATGAAAAGGGACTCAATCCAGGATCCGGTTAATTGTTACAGTCAATGATTCAAAAAATCACTGGAAAGATTATATTTTTGTCAGAGTAATGCGTAATATATCCCCAATTCCCGTATTATTGTGTATATATCAAAAAGAGCATTTATGTTAGGTTAGACTTCATGGAGTTGCGTAATTACATATTATGGATAGTCTGCTGAATTTCAGACTGCCCAAGTCTTTCTGTTTGAATAAGTCCAAGTGGCCCCTTGATTATTTGTACGCAGGCAGGATGTAAATTCCTACCACGATGCATACAAACATTCACTTCACGAAAGTTTCGTGACGAAACTGTGAAACAGTAACATACATAGAGATGATGATTTAGAGCCTTTCAAAAGCAGAAAAAGCAGAAAAAGATTTCGCGTATCGTAGCATATGAAAAGCTATACTTTTTGTATTTCATAACCATTATGGATGACAATTTCGTCAAAAAAACTTTTTCAAAAAGCAGAAAAAGCAGAAAAAGCATAATTAAGTTAACTGAGCATAAATCACAAAATTTTAGCATAATTGGCATAATTTCGCATTTACGGGCATTTTTAAAGAAATGCTAGATCTTTACGACCTATTTTACATATGACCAATGCACAGCATCAACATAAATTCACTGTGGCAAGCCCAAACAAGAAATGTAGAACTACGTTCCCAACAATTTGGTCAGTACTCGTGTCTCTCGTGTCAGATCTTTTGTTTTAAAAACAGTTTAGTTTAAATTTTCGTAATTTAATTAAAAATGGCAACAACAACCCCTCAGCAAAGGGTTAAGCAATTTCCCAATACGGGTCTGAAAGTTGAGAACAAACGCTTGTATTGTGGATTTTGCCATGAGTTTTTGGATCATGCAAAAAAATCCACTATTTCCAACCACGTCGACTGCAAATCCCACAAAAGGAAGCAAGGTAATATTCAAATAAGATGAATTTTACTTACTTAACTAACTAACTTAATGTGAAATTGACTTTAAAAATAATGAGCAATATAATTTTCATATTACTACTTTAATTAATCCATTTTATTTCAGCTGCGGGGAAAGTGCAACCTCAGTTAGCCAGTACAATTAATCGTCAAGTTGAAAACCGAACTACCTGGGCATCGATGGCATCAACTTTTGTCGCCAGCGGCATTCCCATAAATGTATTCAATATTGGGAAATTTAGAGGATGGATGCGAGAGAACTTGAAGCGTGGAGAAAGTCTGCCCAGCTCTTCAACACTAAGAAGACTACTCGTTGGCGAAGGATCCGAAGACTTGTCTATTACCAAAGAACTGTGCAAAGGAAAGGACGTCATTATCATCGTGGACGAGACGGCAGACATCAAAAACCGGAAAACGGTTAACATTTTGATTGCTCCCGCCGAACCGCACGCACAATTTAGACTGTTCAACGTAGAGTTCCTGGATAAGTGTGATGGCTCAACAATCATCCAATTCATTATCCGGTCCTTAAATTTGATTGGTGTTTCACTCACCAGCGTAATTGCCTTGGTCTCCGATAACGCGAAATACATGCTTACTGCTGGAAAAACTTTGCAACTGACCAACCCGCAGTGTATTCATACAACATGTTGGGCCCATGTTTTACATCTCGTTGCCGAGGACATCCGTGGATCACTTGAGCTCGCAGATGAACTGATTTCCAAAGTGAAGGCTTGTTTGGTTAAGTCTAACACTCGGAGGGTTGAGCTGCTGGATATACTTAAGAAGAAAGGCAAGGAGACCAAACTACCACCAACTCCTGTTTTGACACGTTGGACAACATGGCTTCAAACGGGCAACTACCATCATGGTAATTTTCAGGAAATTAAGAATTGGATAACTGCAACAGCAGCTGATAGCGTAGCTATAAAGAAACTGAAGACGTTGATACAAAATGACGATTTGACTAAAGAATTGGAAGCCATTTGCTTGGTTTACTCAAGTTTATCCAGTACAATCAAAACACTGGAAAAAAATTATCTTCCAGCAAGTGATGTATGGGGATTGCTTGAAACAATTCGTGGAATCCTAGAGCTTTCGCCCTTACTGGAAGCTGGCCTGGAAAAACTAGATCTGTACCTGTCTGGAAAGCACCCCTCCAAAGACTTTTGGATTCATGTGGAATTTTTGGATCCCAGAAAACAAAGATTCATCGGAACTCTTGAATTACCTGAGTCATTGAAAGTGCTTCTGAAAAATGAAATTCCACTAAGGGAGCTTGTATCGTATAAAAACATTAAGTCGACATTTGTGCCCGATGAGAATTTTTGCCCGTTTATGTTTTGGAAGCGCCAAAAAAGAGATTTGCCAATCCTTTCTACCTTTGCTCTGACTATGCTATCAATTCCGGGAACAAGCGCCGAAGTGGAAAGATCTTTTTCTGTGCTAAATAGACTTCAGACTCCAGTGAGATCGTCTTTCACAATTGAAAACCTAAATGTTCATCTCCGTCTGAAATTTAACGGTCGCACTAATATAACTGGCGCCTTCGACGATGAGGAACTGTCAGAAAATGGAGATGCTCAAGATGACGATTAATAATTTATAGTTAAGATGATATGAATTGTGAAAACTAAGAAATTTTACAACAACAGGAAACAATTTTGAATAATTTAACAATTTTAATTTACAGACAGTTGTATGTAAGCATTTATTATGGATTATGAATGTAGAATTGTATATAAAATAAAAAAAGCAGAAAAAGCATAATTTTGTATGGCGAGCAGCAGAATTTTTAATTTCGAGAAGCATAATTTGAACGGCTCTAATGATGATGCAGTAAGGGGAAAAGATTGCTTTTTGTAAATATTTTTTATCGCTTTTGTAGTCGTCTCCTGCACACGTACGTATGCACTCTGCCTGCAATATGGACAGAAGGGAAAAAAGAATTCAAGGTTTTTTTTGTGCTCCTTAAGTAAATGGAATGCATCCCAGTACAAAAGTAAGGCGCTAACGAAACAAACTTTTGGAACGCAGTCTTTGGGGTAGCGTCTGTTTGGCTTTGTTTGAAATCCAACACCGAACCCAACCCACAAAATATAACAACCCTAAAAAGATTTCCATTTACGCATTGCTTGCTTACTTTGCTGTTGTTGAAGAAAGTGTTGTTATCGGCCGCTGCCCATATTGTTCACCATTGTTGCTGCATATTGCCATTGCCACATAATTGCCAGTGTTCTGTGCACTGTTGGTGTGCACTTGTGCAGTCGATTCGACTCCATGATCCATTCAGCCATGTACACCGTAACGTTTTTTTCAGTTTTTACTTCTTTACCAAACCAACAAGCAACCTTCCTACACAAAATGATCTTTCTCCAACTTGCATACATTAAGCAATTGTTTGGATATCATAATATTAAATCTTTTTAAATCTTGTACTGGCCCATTGAATATTCTTGGCTCGTCTAGCAAGGCGCTCTATATATGCCGGTGACTGGTCTGGTCTTTTGTCTGAGTAATGAGTAATCTATAACGTCTGTGCACATGCTTTAGTCGAGAGAGAAGCAGCCGTTGTTAATAAAACGGCAAGTAAAAAATGAAAGAAAAATATGCATGCAGACTACACGATATGACATTCTATGATTCGTAATAATAATGATTGTGGAGGTAGAGACAACTCTTTTTGCTTCGGATGAACTCTGAACAAGAACAGTGAATGGATCATGTACTTTCTACTGGTGCAACGCTGTACCTTGCCTTGTCATGCCATTCAGTCCAAGAGGCATTTTCGTCCAATCCCACACTTTATCATGAATACGCATAATTTGGTCAATGAGTCAAGAAATCGTTTACTTTTCGTCTCACTAGCATATAATCATAAAAATGGTCAATCTATTATAGCGATATTTTTTATGGAATGAATATTGTTGTTGGATATGCATCGCATATTTTTTATGGATGTTTGTTTATTATTTAGTTGTTAGTGTTTAGTTAACACTTTAGAGAGGTAATATACAGGTATAATACAACCGATTGAAAACCAATTCAACAATATAATATTGTTGTAATAATGTCCAAACTTCAGTAGCTGAAAAACATACATGAGAAAGGAGCGGAAGCACCTGTTTACGTTTCTTCTTTCATTTAGTAAGTACATACCTAATTAAACAAGTCAAGGCATTGTTACGCCGGTATCAATCCAACATAAATGAAAATTCAATATTTATTTCATATATTTAACAAAAATCGGGTATAATCGGCTATAGATTCGGCGTAAGCTTAGAATTAGTTTGCCTATCAAATACTCATACAGATTCCAGAAGTTGGTGTTCTATGATTTTTTAAAGAAATCTATCTTACTCTAATCAGCAATTTCCTAAAATCATATAAACATGGACGGACAGACATACAGCACAAACGCAAAACTACTTTTTTCATAAAATGCTCCCTTGCATTTCCCTTCTCTTAAAATTAGAATGATGTCATCATGTCCATTCCATGGTCCATGTTCATGGAATGATGGAGTTGAGGAGTGGGAAATAGTGAGATGCAGAGATGGAGTGTTCAAAGGTATTCATTCATTTCACACTTACTTCATATTATTATCCATATCCAATCATCTTAGCACAGAGCAGAATAGCAGAAATGTAAAATATCCATTCCTATTTCTCCTCCGGTCCAAAATATATAACTAACTTACTAACTACCCAAACTATATACTATCCTCCTCATTCTACTATTCTCCTGTTCTGTTAGTGATGCTGTTGTATGAAAACGCGTTCCTGTGCCTGCTTCTTTTTGGCTGTTTTAGCGTTTTTAGTTAGCTTTACCAGCAGCATAGCAGCAGGCACACTCACAGCACAAAACTTCTTTATAAACTTTATATTTTATAAAGGCAAAATGTTTATAACATTTTTGTTTGCTTTTTGCTAAGCTAACCTACTAATACCGCCGCGGCGGTGCATATAACATACACACAGTGCTTACGTAAATACACTGTGCATGCACAAAAGTAAAATATAACACCTTCCTTTGCTTCTCTTCTCTAGTCTGTATTTCTAGTGTAGTGAGTGGAGTGTATTTATGAAGCATTTTAACGTTTTTACCGGATCGCACCCAAGCACAAGGGCAGCAAGAAAAACGCTGGCTTTTTTTCTCCTCTCTTTTCTGCCACCAGCAACGCAAAGCGTATAGCTGTCTCAGGAGGGAGGCAGAATCCCTGTGTGTTGTGTACTCGCCGTGTACGTGCATTTCCCCATAAAATTTACAATTTTTATTCAACCTCCTCGGCAAAATCAAAACAGAAGAAAGAAACGAAATCAAAATATTATGAGAAGTGGAAAATTTGGTTGCGTTAATTCGGCAGAGTGACGAAAGACGAGCACGTCGTCTTTTTTTCCAGTTCAAAATTTATAGTTAGTTATTTTGGAGAAGGAGGAGTGCGCCCTAGTCCACTGACTTTTTGTAAACAAGTGGCGCTGTGTGTGTTCTTTTTGTGAAGGAAAAATATAATTGGTTATTTTAGTTTCCCAACGAAAATTTGCAAGTTTAAAGTAGAGGAAGGAGTGGCAGTTTTTTGGAATTGAGTAATTTTTTCACCCTTTTCGAAGTTAAAATGTCGAGCAAATCGGCAAAACGATCGGCGGCGAGCTCGTCAACTGCCGCCGGTCCGTCGTCACAGGCTCAAACGCCTCAGGCTGCTGTCAGTTCATCAGGTAAGCCGGCGTTAACTTTTAAAGTTGGAATAGTTAGCAAGTTAGCGTTCGACGTGTGGCCGGTTGATTTTTAAATTGTTGTTGTGTATTTGTTTTGAATTTTAGTGCAAAGCCCGATGACGCCAACAAGGCTTTCTCGTATTCAGGAGAAGAGGGAATTGGCTTCCTTGAATGACCGTCTAGCGGCGTACATTGAACGAAACCAGCAACTGGAAAATGAAAATCAGACTCTTATGAAACAGGTTTGTTCTTTTAAAGGGTTTTTATGATGATATAAGTATTTATGCAAAGGATTATCTACGGTAAAAAAAGTGAGATGTGATGAAGGGATTTGTTAATTTAATTATTAACTATTGTGATTTTTAAATAGGTGAGTCATTCTGAAGAAACTCTCCAACGGAACGTGACTCGAATTCAATCATCGTACGATAAGGAGTTAACTGACGCCAGAAGAATGGTCGATGAAACTGCTAAGGAGAAGGCCAAGTTGCAGATGGATGCCCAGCAGCTTAAAAAAGATTTTGATGATATAAAGTCCAAGTAAGTACTCGTTAACTGCTGACAGTGCTCATTTTGGAAAGAGTAAAGCTTATTTTAAAAATATATAACAATCTGGAAACTAAATGTATTGTTTTGTAGATTTGACAAAAAATCTAAGGACTCTACTGCACTACAGCGTACATTTAACCAACTTGAAGAAAAGTTTACCAACACGACTGCAGATTTGGCGCGTATCAAGTCTGAACGCGATTTGCTGAGCAGTGAGAGAAAGGTAAGTGTTATTATGTGAAATTAATTTAATTGAGTCTTATTATATTGTAAATACTGATCATGATTATCATTTTTCTTTATACTTGTAGGATTTTGAGAATGATTTGAAGAAACTTACAACGGAATTGGAAGACCTGAAACGGAGACTTGAGCAAGAAACTATGGCTCGTATAGACGCTGAAAATCGGTTGAAAGGTGTTTCTGAAGAGTTGAATTTCAAGCATCAACTTCACCAAGAAGAAATAACCGAGATGCGTTCCAGGCGTCAAGTGGAGATACAGGAAGTTGATGGACGATTACAACAAGAGTATGATACCAAACTGCAAGAAAGTATTCGTGAACTTCGCGCCGAGTATGAAGCGCAGTTGCATGCAAACAAGGCAGAGTTGGATGGTCTATACGATCAAAAGGCAGCAGATATGAAGGCGCAGCTGAAACGAACGCAGGGGTCATTGGCTGCCAAACAAGAAGAGTTATCTACAATTCAGATCCGTCTAGAAACAACACTAAAGTCTGCAAATCAGTTTGAACAAGAAAGAGTTGCCTTGCAAAACCGTATTAAAGAATTAGAAAAGAAGAGCGATGATGACCATTCCCGGTTTGCCAAAATGCTTGAGGACAGAGATAATCATAACGACTCGCTTATGGCTGAGAAGGCACAGTTGATGACTGATTATCAGGATCTTATGGGCACTAAGGTTGCTCTGGATAACGAAATTGCTACTTACCGAAAGCTTTTGGAAGGGGAAGAAAGGAGGTATGTTTTGAGTTTTCATATTAGTACTTTTGTATGTAAAAAGATTGCTGTACTTTGTATCAAAATCTTTGTCTGCCTTCCTTTAATAATGGTAAATTAATCTTTCAATAGGCTAAGTATTTCACCACGTCCAACTCGTGGCGGAACCCCTGCAGGTGGGCGTCGTGCTACACCCCTTCGTGCCACTAAAAAGCGACGATTTGAAGAGGAAGTGGATTCATCAGCGGAGTACGATACAAATGCTGTTGTACACGGTGACATTGAAATTTTAGAAGACAGTCCTGAAGGCAAATATATCCGTCTACGAAACAACGGCGAGAAGGTAAAAATACTAAACTTCTACCACCCAAGATCACATCCTCATCATTCTATTTTACTAATTATTCATAATTAAATTCATTGCTAAAATAAATCAACTAATTATGATTCGCTTTTAGGAAGTGGCCTTGTCTGGCTGGACATTAACCAGGAAAGCGGGAGAAATCGATACTACCCACAAATTCCATCGTCAGATGAAATTGGATTCGAAAGCAGTTGTGACCGTTTGGTCTGCGGATGCTGAAGGTGCCGCTCATGAGCCTCCAACTTCCATCGTAATGAAAGGACAAAAATGGTTTACCTCTGATCAGATTGTTACCGTTTTAAGCAGCAATGGTGGCGATGTAAGTTCCAAATTGCAATTTATAATTTGCCTCTTCATTGTTGGCAATTTCATACCAACGTTTTGCCAACTTACTACCTATTTACGTGTGAAAGTTTTGGCACGTGGACAGTTTTATTGATGTTTTACTTTCACTTTTCTGTTGCAGGAAATGGCCAGGCGAGAAACTCGACGTCTTCAGATTAGCCACCAGCGAAAGCGTTTGGGCTTTGGAGGACCAGACGATATTTTTCATCAAGCCAATGATGGCGAAGGAGCCCAAGGAGATCGTTGTGTCATTTGCTAACTCGTACTACTTCAGTATGTTATTTGAAAAGTTGACCACATCTTTATATAGCACTGCCTTTGATGTTAATTATTGTTTACGTAAATCTTTTTTTAGTATACTTAAGTCAGCTTTAGTATTTTTGAAGCCATTTTCTGATATATCAGTACATTAGCTGTTATCAACCTTCGTAATTCCTGTTGGTGAGTCATGTCGTTCAAATGTTAGACATGAACGGAAAATTTTCAGTTACACAAGCAATACCACCTGTAACAACAAAGAAACATCCATATAATGTTCAAGTTGTATTTAAATATTAATTCCAAGTGTATTTATGTTTCATTTATTGGAACTTTAGCAATTTTTGTCATAATATTACTTAACATTAGTTTTCATAAGATGAAACTAAAACTTTTTGTCAATTTACTGTTTGTATTTAATATTCATTCTGTAACTCCATTATCGAAATTACTTAAAATGTATATGTAAATTAAAAATTTGATGTATAAAATGAAATTAAATTTTTAAATAAATAAATATGAAAAAGTTCAATGCATTGCATTTTATTTTGAATCCAATCGAACCAAGAGTGTCAGCATGACATTACATACTCAGTTTGGAATGTGCACAAAAAAGTAAAGTGCATTGTACAGTATTATTTATTGCCATCTTATAAAAACGTACTATTACAATGATTTCAATAGCTTGTCTCAGCAAAACATTCGCAAAAGAAAGACGATGAAGTCAGAGTTAGACCAAGCACCGCCTGGCATTCTGGTTGATGTGCAATAGGAATGGTACAGTTATAAAATGAAACAGGATGACAAAAGGTAGAAAAGAATGGCAGCAGAAGAAGAGAAACCTAAAAAGGTAAAAAGTGAAGTCTATCTTTTCATTTTCAAATTTCAACTGTACATAGTCGCCACTCGTCGTCAGCATCGGCAACTGTATACGAGCACTGACAACAACCGTGTACCAAGCGAATACAATATTATTAGCAATGAGTTGAACTGAATGAGTGGATTTCTTTGTTTCATTTTTGTGCATAGGTATGTATATATGTGCATGCGAAAACCTTTGGCAGATGCACCAAAGCCAAATTACGCTTTTCTTTCTTCTTTCGGTGGTGCTATAAAACTACTTATAATGCTGTTTAGTCGGCTCTCTACTCCCTATCAAGGTTGTAATCAGTTGATCAATTGTATGTATCGTATCCATAAATTCACTGTATTGTAATTGCATATCAACATTGGTATTTATGCATGTATGCCTTTGAAGGAATAAAACACGAGTGCTAAAGTCACAAATTAATTCAATTCAAGTTCGTTGCACATTTTTTTATCACATTTAGGTACAGCAACATCAACCTTTCCGTTCTCTTCCGTTAGATGTTAGTGCATTGGATACATTGCACTCGCATATTGCATATTATTACATATGTGCATACATACGATTGGATAAGCCGTAATTGATGTAGTTAGTAGTGTCAGTTACAATTTCAGTTCTCAAGCAAATGCACTGTACTTATAATATATAGGTATATGTTTTCGAAATTGTGCTGCATGCCATGATTATGAATGATTTGTGTGTATTCTGTAATCAGGTTTAGAGCTGGAAAAGAAAATCGGCAATCAAAAAGATATATTCCGATTAATGTATAAATTGATTAAATTGCATTTTCATTATTTTATTGGAATGGTGTGATGTGAACTTAATTTTGGGACATAGATGTACACTGTCAGTGACACGGGGGAAAGAGGATCTTCCGTTCTCCAGGTCCATGTTCCGGGTGGGATATAAAGGTATAAATAGAAAATTGATTATTTAATATTTAACCAAACCTACACATAGTTTTGTTAAAAACATTATTAACACGAAGATAAGACACTGGAAAAATTAATTTACCATGATTTACGAAGTACAAAGAATGGGTTAACCTTTATGCAAACGATCAAGTAAAGCTATGCGCCACAAAAGTACATACATACATACAAAAACAACGAAAGCAAAACATCATAAACGTTAAAATCCGAGTATTCAGGAATTAGAATATGCGAAAATTTATCGATTTTTTTCTAGCAGGAAAATCTTTAAAGATTATTTTAATACACAGTGCGAAAATGATATTGAAAAGTAGCATGGACATATTATGTATCTCATGACCATGCCGTAATCTTGTCCATCATGCCGGTTTCTTCAATCAAAGTCGCATTTTAAATAGATGGAAACAAGCAGACAACCGACAGGATGGAGGAATAAAAAAAAGTACAAAACATCCAGTTTGCCATCATTCCATTTGGTATAAAAGTAGTAAGTCCAGTCGATTTCTCCGTCCATAAATATTTAGGTGCTAGTCTCAGCATGTGACAAGAAAAAGTTAGTGATATAGAAAGGAATTTTATTTTTCAGTTCCATATGGCTCGCAAATTTTCGCCTCTCTCCAAACATAAATAGGAAACATTATGACATCTAGAATTAGAATCTGCATTCATATCTGACATCTAGAAGTAGTTGCTTGAAACTCGAAAGATAATTTCAAAAAGTTAACTGGGCAGAAAGAAATTCACACATGACAATAAAGGAAACTTTAGTAAGTAGCAAATGCCAAATTAAGAAGGACGAAAGATTTTGAATGCCATTTCGACTCAGATGATACGACCATGAGATGTTATCGAAAAAAAACAGTTTTAAATGTAAATAGTCAGTTCTTCGATGTAAAATTTAATTATGAAAAAATGAAAACTACCTGCCAGAAGATGTAAATCTCTTGACTATTACACATTATTACAACCACTTGTTTAAACAGCAAAGGAGAAATTCTAGTAGCAAGACAATTTAGGTAACAGAAAGCAACAGGTTGAATATGAGTTTATACATGCTCAATATGGTGAGAGAAGATATATATGAATGTGAGCATGTAAGTACGGACCATGGATAAAAACGGCATTTCCAACAAACTAAAAAAATACAACCTGAAATGATTAAGTTACTTCCTGCATCTAGCAAGTATGCCTCATTTTCGTCGTGATTCTAGAAGAAACCTGCGAGTTGTTAGAAATATTATTATCGTATTAAACATGCCTTAATAATCTCCAATCTGTTTGAATTTGAAAACGAAGTTGTATAACGATTCAACCCCAATAGTGACATTTCTTATTAAATGTCGCGTACTCCCTTTTTGGTTATATTCTTCTTCCGTCTTGTTCGAGGTGTCGTGGCTGTGGGCATCCTTTGTTGAAACCGTTGAATTCAAGGACAGTCTTTAACTTTGGTAACCTAGCTTTATGAAGTCATAAAAGAAACTTTCATACAGCTAGATAACCAAAGAGAAAGTCAAGTCCTGATATAAATTGTTCGCCATCATCCTGTGAGTCAGCCAGCCAACGACTCATAGACACTTTAATAGGCTTATACAGCAGAGCAAGATGTTGTTTTGAATCCTCTTCCTACGCTTTTCATGAAGGATGAGTCAACAGCTTCGCAGCGAAGCGTCCCGTCCTGTCTTGCTGCCTTTCATAAGCGATGATGGGGATGGATGTCGAGTTGAGATGCAGAGGATTTGCAAGCGAGCAACAATACACTAGAAACTCTTTGTTGCTTTTAGATGTTTTCGGCGAAAGTATGCATACACCAAACACCAAAAAATGGTAACTATACGCTGCGCCGTATCCGTTCGTCGTGGCACAAACATGCACAAAGTCAGAGAGAGCGAGAGAGTGTGTTTGTCTATGATCATTTATGGGTATGATGGGTAGCACAAGGCACAAAACGCTTCTCTCATTACTCGATCAAAGATCTGCAAATAAATATGCTCAACTCTATGCAGACAATGACAACAATTAAACCCTTTTTCCTTCAACACCACCGACAATATTGCTTATCTTTAAAAAAAGACTTTAAAACTCGTATTAAAATTATTAGATAGGCACTTATATTCTAAAGACAGGATAACCGGTGCAACGAATTTCGGGAAAAAAGTCACGAAAATGTGGAAACTATCCAGGCGTGGAGACGAGAGTAGTGCAGAGGCGAAAAAATGGACTTTGTACTTGATTGCCTGGTAAAATCTTGCGATGGCTAGAGATCTTCCTTATTAAAAGCTATCTCAAAAGAGAGACGAAGACGCATTGTCAGCCACCTCATTTTATCTGACGTTCTTGTCAGGAAAGGTGACTTGACGAGGCGATGGTCTGAAGTGGAATGAGCAACTAACTGCCGGTTTCCCTTGTAATCGTATCTTAAGAAGAGAACGGTGTGTTCTCTTTATCGTTTCGTCTTTGACTAGCCACGAAGGATGTGTAATATAATATAATGCTTCTATTGAACTAGTGCGTTTTTGAATGTACATACATACATACGCTTTATTTATGGTTGCATGCATTGTATATTCATACATGCATCATTGTTTAGAACTTTGGGCTTGGGACTAACAAACTGAAATATCAAGCTTTCCCTACCTACCTTCCTCATCTCGTTCTTTTCGTCTTTATCTTGTCTTTTCTACTTGCAATATGTGTATACCATCCAATAGATGGGTTACGATATCGTCGTCCTGTTGATCATCCACCTATGAATGTACATATTATGTCCCTGCGTAAAGGTTTCTTTTGGTGCTCGATAAGAAGCAACAACACTAGAAAGATATTTATTTGAGTTCCTTCCTAATGAAACGACTAGATCCCTTTTCCTCACTCACCTTTTCCTCAGTTTGCTTGATACACATATACATTACGCATTTTCATTAACATGAGTTGTTACACTATGTCATTCCATTTAACAGGATTGTTAAGTTATGTAGAAGAGGAGGAAGAGAGAGATACAACACAATAATTGCTTGCTGTTGGGGTTGTAGAGACAGACACGATTGCTTACAATGTGTGGTGGTGTAAGAACATTGCCATACGCATTACACACACTCCTCAGCTCACTCATCATCATGATGCATTCATTTACTTACTCGATTATGTGTGCCGCATAGGTAATATCATAACATCTTGCTGTATTATTCTAAAGAGACGATCGCGTCGTCGTCATCGGCTTTGTACCCGTCACGAACAATTGAGAAAGATTCATTCTCATCCTTTTTGGTGATGATGACATGACACTGTTATATGTTATTTTTAAAGGAATAAACCAAACGGACGAATAGATGTGGGCGCTTTATACATTTGAGCATGAGGTATGCGAATGTCTTCAAAATCACTGATATTAGATGTACATCTTAGTTTACTCTAATTGAATACATATAATATTGTAGCTTATAACATAAGCTAGATTTCGTCTTACCTTCTTGCATACGCAAGTCCAGATTTAAAAGAATAAATGAACTCGGAATTCAGAAGTTCTTTGCCAAAATGTAAAAACTAACTGTGTGTGAGTAGATGGAAGAGAGAAGAGAGACGAGAAAATGACGGGCTGAAAAATACGTCTTGCTCTGGGCGATAAAAATTTGTGGATTATGAGTATGGTTATATGACGGTCTCGATGATCATGATCATGCTTGTACCGTGTGCTCATGCCTTTCAGAAAGGTAAGGTTAGTTAGGAAGGAGGAGGAATGCGTTCATAGTTTTATAAATTCATAAACAGGTACCAAGAAACCGATGATGATGAGGATGAAGGTAAACCGGCGAGCAAAATAACTATTCCTCCTTATGCCTTTCCTTATTATCGCATTGGATTGAACATTGATCAGATCAGTCCATAATATTAATGACTGCATGATTCTTGGAAGGCATTATAGAAAATAATAATAACCCTACAACATTCAGCCATGATGTGGTTGGTTGGAAGGAGAAAAATTAGACAAGGAAGAAACTTTCCTTTTTTCAATTCCTTCCAGCAACTAGGTTTACTTTACACACAATGTAGCGAAACCCATGGTCGATTCTCTCTTTTTGTTCACCAATTAATACAACCTATATCGAATGAAAAAATCACAATTTTCACATGAAAAAGCCGGAAACGAAATAACCTTCAACATTTTTTAAACAATATTGTTATGTAAATTTCTGCTCTCTTTTCCACTCAAAAATTGTAGCGGAAATCAGCATTGAACATCCTCTCGAGATAAGTTTTCGTTTACTAGACAGTCACCACAGTCAATGCAGATATTTACAGGTATCAGCGTTTGAGTAGGTTTTTCGTTGATACTGTACAGTTCAACCCGTGCCGTTATCAACTTCCTTTCTTCGGCCAGTTCATTTGATAATTTATTTGGTAGAAAAGCATTCGTGCAGACAGAGAATATAACAAACTGGCCAATTGCTGTCCTCTTGCATTTTGAATTGGAGTTCTTGCAATCTGATTATACCTTGTTATAAAATAAGCTACTTTGCTCACTACATTTTTATTCGCTATGACCTCTTTAAAACTTGTTTCGTTTTGAACTCCTATGGCTTTCGATAAGCGATAAAAACTATAGTTAGTGTTGTAATCACATATGAATGAGTGGTCGCCTGCAAAGCTACGTAGAATGCGCTGTATATCTCTGTGTGCATAGAGGTAAATATTTTTTTTTTAAACGACGAATTTTGGTTCGGAATTAGACGAGGGAGAGGGATTGATAAATAAAATATGAATAATGTGAACATACACAATGTTTTCACTATTTCTCATCAGTATGGTCATTGTGACACATTATATGCGAAAAAGCGTCGTTATTGTTGTGTTTGCATTAGTATTAAAATAATCATGCAGTTGCAATTTGAACACTACATTGAACCCTCATGAAATCATATCTCACCACGAACTTTGATCCTCCGCTTCAAGCCAATTTCAGGTTCGTGTATTGTTTATGCCTGTATTTTTATCGATAAAAGTTAAGATTATTATTAAATGTATGCGCATTATTATGATAAAAGAAAACGATAAAAACAAGGTAAAGGTAGTCGAAAACAACTTATGAGCCTGAAGGTTTTTTGACAACGTTGCTGCCTAGAATTTTATTCTCTGCCACCAGTCATTACTATTATTCAGGTCATCTATCTGAGTTTGCTGTATGCTGAATAAATTCTCATAAATATAAATGCAACTTCACAATTCAATAGACACGAAGCGACGGTGCAGTTATCTTCTTTCTGCAAGAAGATTTAAAAACATACAATAATAATATATATAAAAGTTGGTACTTCCTGAATTACTCACGAGCACAACCACAACCCCTCTGAGTTTTTAGAAATGGGATCTTACAGAAAGGAACAGAAACAAAAGATGAAAGAGGCAAAGTAAGCACAATTACAACCGGCATGCTATCAATATACCTACATTAATGCAATTTCCAGACAAGCGACTGACTCATGGTCAGCTTCGGCTGCTAGTCCTACCGAAGTACGGCAGAGCTAGTCCTAACTGATGAATATGTACAATTGCTGCGTACATCTGCAACTATGCTGTTCTCCGTAAGAATTGCATGACAGGAAATGTTAAATTCAGGTCATAAATAAGGTAATAGCAATTTTCAAAAATACTACAAGAAAACTTGCAATATTGTGTACCTTTACGGTTGGATACCTAGAAGATATTTGTATGTACTGTTCTCCGTACACGCAACCGTGAATTGCAAAAATGAAAATGACAATAGATCACATCGTGTATGCACCAACTGACGCTGCAAAAGCTAAAGTGACACTAGAATTCCATAATTACCCACATTGGGTTTGTCAGTCGTAAACTACAACTGAATAATAGGATATTCTTTCTAGCAACTCACCGAAAGTTACTAATCATATAGCTTAACCCAATCCAGTTACCAGGAATTTTATAGAATAGTTCACAATAATTTAATGGACATTCCTTTTTTTACCCGTCCACGTGTCCAAATGCACACAGTGTTTGTTTTGCGGACATGACGAATGTGTGACGAATACAAGTTTGAAAAAATTGGTCAGTTTACTCCGATTGTTTGAAGAATAAATGCTCATTTATAGTAATTATATATAGTAAAGGAAACCCCTTTCCAAAATATACCATTGTATACCTATGTTTTATTACATGCTACATCGGTATAGGTATGTGTGCACTTTTTAAAAGTTTGAACATAGGTACCTCATTATGTCCTTTTCTTGAGATTAAATTATCTCAACGAAAATGATTTCTGACTTTTGTTGCACCTGCCTCGATTTTTTATTCGTATTATTAAATACATTTTTGAAACGCTTGTATACCCGTTTATAGTCTTGGAACAAGCATTATGTGCATTAAATTGCAGTTATTGTATGACAAAAATTGTGTGTGGAGTGATTTATATAATGCGGTCAAGAAGTGGGATAGTATATGATATTTAATATTCTTATTTTTGGCAGAAAATTGTTTGATTAAATGTATGTATGTTCAGTGTAAAATAAATTAGATTTATTTCTATGAAGTCGATTATTTTCAAGAATTTGTTGGTTCTTCTTATCCCAACTTGCAGGTTTATGTAAGATTAGAAAATATAGCAGGTATGCAGAAAAATAGTGTGTGTAGTCACACAACGTTCCGAGCACTCATATAAAATACAAAGTTAATTTCAATAATTACAGGTTTCAAGCATCTTGTCATTATTTGTGAGCAAAAAAAACTAGGGAAAATGTTTGAATAACATACAGAGAATCGAACAGATAAATAGATGCAGTCAGAGTTTCAAGAAATTCTACTTGATTGGCGACGTGTGTTCAACAAGTGGCACCAGACAGTGACGCTCTGTTATATTATGCTGAACTGTTGCATCAACTTCTACAAAGAACAAATTATATGCAAGTTTTGGGTTCATCACAAAGTAAATGTTATATACAGTATTATGATGATGATAATCATAATACAATCATCACCAAGTAAATCAAGCGCCATACATTATTTATCTACAACGAAGAAACATTATTTTAGTTTAGTTTGCTAAAGTATATTTTTATTATCATAATCATAATAATAATCACTTTGTTCTTTAAGAATCGAATAATAGTGGTTTCATATCCCTTCCTGCACAATATATGTTTGGCGGACGGATGGGGAACAGATCGGTCAAAAATGCATAATTACAAGCGTATTGGGTAGGTGAATGACAAAATTCTGATGCGACTCTGTGAAGAGCAGTATGTGCTTACATGCATGCACCACGCATGCATCTTAAAAATACTAACCAGTGAACCAGTCCCATCACTGTACCAGAGGAAGATAAAGATAACATGTAGCAGTATGTACCTCTGCAAATTCAAAAGTGTAAGTCTGAATTGTAACGGGACAATGTGAACAATACCTTTGTACTCCATTTATAAATATAACGTGAATTATTTACGTACAGAAAGTTAGTAATTTGGCTTTGGGAAGTGGCCATTACATACACATAATAATGATATTGGCTACATTATGTATTTACTCGGATTCGATTGCCCGCTTGCATATTATATGTAGGCATATGTAATCTTGTTGATTCTCACCTGTCAAAAGTGTGTATGAATGTAATGTGAAAGTAACCAGCATCCTCCACCACCACCACCGTTCAGACCGTCATCGTTGTCGTTTTATCAAAATTTTGAAGAGTCTTGAAACATTTTCTTTTCAGCATTGTCCACCTCATTCTGTCGCCTGTTGTAAAATAAAACCTGTTTGTTAGAATGAACATACAATATTTGCAAGTCGCTTAAATTTAAAGGTTTAAATATGCGCCTTGTGCAGAACCGTTTGTACACAGTAAATGCCAAATGCATATAAATATATACTTGCATACTGCTTTGCTATTCTGTATCGATTTCGGCAAATTAACTACTTAATCTTCGTGTATAAGGAGCAAAAGCATAGCAGGTGTGCACGTTATGTTACTTTAAACATGATCTTCTTGATCGTCTCTTCAGTTTTCGATGCAAATTTAGCATATTATATTATGACTGTCTTATATCGTATGCGATAAAAGTGCAAATATATATAATTCGCTCAGACGTTTTAAAATAAATTCACTCGCAAAGAGTAGAGTGTGCGATGTCTACTTGCTAACTTGCCCGTTGCGTTGTGTGTGATGTCTTTTTTGCTTGTTTGGCAACTCTTTCAGATTCCGTGTTTATTGTTTTAAAAAGTCATTTTACAACTCATCTCTCTTTGTTGTTTAGTTAGGAGTCTTTTAAGTGGTAATAATCAGACAGGCAGGTGAAAAAAGGTTTCTTATTCTCTGTACCATAATAAGCAAATATGTACAAAAATATAAAACATTGGTGGTGTTCTGATGTTTATGCTTGAGCTTGCTCATCTTATGGTTGTCTGTCAGAACAGGGCGATTGGATTCAATAAAACCTGCGAGTTCAGAATAGCTTTTTTGACTATGACATTGAGATGATGAAAACTCGAATGAAATACCGGCTTAGGCTCAACTGCATACGGCCAAAAATATATTAGACATGACGCATGCTTTTTTGTGTACATAATCACGCAAGTGTCACAAAGGTATCTCTTCTGAAATCTAAGCACACTAATACGCCAAGTTCAGTATAATTTAATACCTACTCCCTCACTGTTTAAAATAACGAAAACGTGTAAATGGCAATATTTATACAATTTCGATTCAATGAATTAAAAATACTTACAAGAATTTAAGTTTGGGCTTTACTGACAACTTTTAGGCACACGACACGATTCAGGGTATAGCTGAAGGATAAATATGAAAGTGAGCATTTTATTGGAAATTTGAACTTGCTGTTCAACAAGTTGTTGCTCTGCCACAAGGGGCTCCTCATTTTATTGGGTGTATATGCATGCACTTTAATCCTATGATGAACCATGCAAAACTCATATATACACCAAGAGTGCCTATTCACAAAGAAAGTACAGCCTGACAGCTTTCTTAAAGCTAAATACACGTTACAGCATATTAAATTACCAATGCCTTGATGAATAAATTGATAGAAATATAAGCGGAAGATAACTTGATTTACTCAAGTTGATATTTTTTGGAACATTTTTTATTGCATTTATTGCTCGTATTCGAATTTGAAGCAAATTAAAATTCTTTAACGGTCTTTACAATTAAAATTCTTCAGTCCAAATTATCGGTACATTTTACATTCTTATCGCGATTGCTAAGGCTCAGTTTATGCATCTCTTGTTAATCTTGTATGACACGTTACCGGATATGTGGACAGATCACTACAAATTAAAGTTTCAATTTATAGATATGTAGATAGGAAAATACATGCACGACTACTGAAACCCCACCTATGTATATCTAGTTTGATGAGTAATCCTAGTCATTAAAAAGTTCAATTGGGCATATTATGCATTTTCAATAATGGACATTCAGCGTCCATACAAGACTTTAATAATGTACTGAACATTTTTTTTAATTTAGTGACTAACGAGCCCCACATTATGGTTTAATTGAGTTGTTCTCCCTTGTCAGGTTGAAATCAGACGATGAGTCATAAGTCATTCGGTATCGGCCAGGTGAATTTGATAAGTACGTAGATATACACAGAATACAAATTGTGCAAATGCCTTATAATATGGGATGCCGCACTGATCTCATCTTACGTCACTTGCCATTGTACCTGAAACAAAGTACTCGATTTTGCTGTTTTTCTTAAGACTACTGACGCAAAAGAAGTACATTGTGTAAGGCCCCTTTCGAAGACAAAGGAAGAGCAGAGTGTACATGCTCATGAGTAGAATACCTTGTGAATATACAAGTGAATATATATGGGTATTTTGTTTTTCTATAGCTTATTATGAGTGAGTAGGCATTAGTGTACTTTATCGATAAAGTTTTATTATAATACTCGTAATTGTTCACTTGTTGTACACTACTCATTAAGTTAATAAAAAATACCGCATTATCGAATTAGAATACAATCTGGTGACCTGTACTGCATGAGAGTTTTTTGATGATGGTCACATCGCCAGGAATTCCTGGTGAGGAACATGCATGCATGGATTCGATTGTTGTGTTGTGAATCCTTTTTTATTGTTCATGTGTAGTTCTGCACACGTCGTCGTCAGTCATCACCATTATTATTGTAATCATCCATATTATGATTTGCAGGATTTTCCCTTATGCATAAACTTCACGAAGAAGAGAAATGCGTCCATCCATCACTGATTCATTTCCTTGTTGAGTATTCCACTCCTGTGTAAAGCAGGATCATGATCATCTTCTCTGTATCATGATGTTTTTATGTGAAAATAATACGTTGATGGTGACGATGATGAGATTGTTGATGGCAATATGGTGTTGAGAAAGCTGTAGAGCGTTACGTTTTGTACACATGAACATTATATCCCTTAAATGGATTTTACCCTTGTGTCACGTCAAACTACGGCTTGTGAAATAAATGCAGCTGTTGCTTCAATAAAAAACAATACAACACAACACACCTTTGTAGGTACGGTACAATTCAGGGTTCCTCTAGGGTTTTTCTTTCTTATTTCAATCATCTTGAAATCTGGGCACACGGATATCAAAATTCTATGTGTGGGCAACTGATATGGCAAAATAATGCCATTTTCTCATCCCTTAAACAAAACACAACTGCTTTAGATTTTACACAATATACATACCTAGGTATACTTCAGATATTATTAAGGTTTAGTAGCAAGAGAAATTACAGCATATATAAATGGCTCACAACAATAGTTTAGTAATACACTCATCTCCTCGTGTAATGATGGCTGTTGAGGGAGCATTAAAACAATAAATTACTATGTAGTCCCACGAATGGAACTCCCACCAACAATTTCACACTTTATAAGCTGCATACAGTAAATTAATTTCGAAAACGGACAGATAAAGGCAACGGTCTATAATTATACTCAAATCAGTCTGATTTAAAACGAAGACATTTTTTCTTTCACTCCTACAAAATCAGTGACTTGAAATTTTTTTGTGCACTCACTTCATTGTTCAAAATTTCAATTGAGATAAAAGTCGGCAATATATCTAAATATGTATGCAAAATTTAGATTGCAGTTTCTTCTCATTGTCTACAATTTTTGAGTTTTCTATAAGTGGAAACCAAGCAAATATGTGCCCTCTTTATTATTTTTTAAATAAGTATTGAAGGCAGCACATTTTAATGGTTTTAACTCATTCACTTGTGATTTATCAGAGACAAGCACAAAAGATTAAATTTAACTTATAAGTAGTTCTTGACAAAGAGCCGGAAATTAATGTCTTCTTATCAGTGTTTTCAAAAGATTAAATACGAATATTGATGTTTACTTTGCCGTCGATTGACATTGACAGATCAAACTCATTTTCCCAATGTTTTTCCAACATAATACAGTTTACCACAACATTGCATGATTATATGCATTAGGTATGCATACATTCTTCCCTTTCACCTTTGAATTCCGTGTTGAAGGTACTTTTTTGATAATTTCCTATTTATTTCTCTGTCAAATTCAAAATTTTTTAAAAATGTACATTTTCCAGTAAATTTTACGTACCTACTACAATCTGAAGTAATTGGAAAATGTGAGGTTTGGCGCACAAAATTATGATTTCTAATTAAAGTAATTTATTTTAAATTAATGAATGATACTATGTCCCTTGAAAAGGAGAATTAAAGAATGTACATGAAGCTTGACAAGAGTAAACCATTTTTCATCTTCATGTAGTTATTGAGAATTTCACTAAAGTTTTTCTATATGTAGTTCTCCCCTTCATCGTTTTTTATGGAAATACAAGCTTATAATGAAAGAATGCGTCTGGCTATTTAATATATAGGAATATCCACAATGTGCGTACGTTACAAGAGATGTTGCATTTCATGCCTGTACATTTCATTCATAAAATGATAAGACAAACTGAAACGAGTAGAAAAAGATCAGATTCCCTCGCATCCTAGAGCATCCTTTATTCCAGGCCCTTCCATGCTTAATCAGGAAAGAAAAGAATGACTTTGAATGTTTTGGGCACAAAACGACCATGCCACAACCATTATTTGCCTTCTCCTGGCCGTTGTTCTCACATTCATTTTACTACTCATTCGCAGACAATGGGCTCGTGAATCCAATGCGGTCCATGATGGATGCATGAAATCTTTTTGTTGGCACTATACATTAGTATTTACGTACCCACGTCTGAAAAATATGAATGAACGTAAGTATGGAATGCCACCTAAGACTACCAGGCATGCCACCGTAACATAAATGCCAAATTTTTATTCGAACTGATAGACAATTTCTGGAAATATTTATGCGAAAAGCCAATTTCTATTGCTTCCATCATGAGGAGTAAAATGCTGGTTTCTGTATCTGGACTAATTGTGATTAAAAAATCTCTCCAGAACCCGGTCAGGTAAAATAAAATATAGGTCTCGTATTATTGAGTAGTTTTTACTCCAAAAGTTCTTGCTAGGTTTTTCGTACCTACATCATTGAGAAGATTCGTTGTTGGTCCCTTTGTTACATCTCAAATTATCATCTCGTGTTCGTCATGTACCGCGATTAGTTACCTTAACTTATGTATCCTACATCATACATTATTATGTAAGCTGTGTTCATGCATACTTTAAAGATGCAGCTTTTCCTATAGTTTGGTTTAGTTACTTAGTGTGACTAATAAGTACATTAGTACATATGCCTATACTACTTACAGTATGATTTTTACCTTTAGCCTTGAGTTTTTAGTTAGTGCAAATATACATTCGGGTACAAAAGAAACCATTGTGAAACCGTAGGTCCCAATCCAATCCGCACAACCAGAGACACGAGGAGACGACAAACACAAAACGTGTGGTTTTTATGACGCAGAGAATATGAAAAACAAAACGCTCGTTTGTGTGTTCTCGTGTTTTTCTGTGTACGCAATATACAACGCCAAATAACACCAACGGTTGATCTCTGAATAAATATGACTATGAGTGAACATACATTACCCACCTACCTGAGCAATGCGCATCGTGTCAGTAGAAGTGCGAATAAACTAAAAGATGCACAATTGCCTGTAGGGATTTTGCTGTTAGCAAATATTGTTCTTTAAAACACCTATACATTATGAGGATTTAAAAGATATTTAATATGTTGGAAGAAGGAGAAAACAATTGGAACAATCTTGAACAATTAAGATTTAAACACTTACCTACATTTTAACATTTATATTAGGTTACATTTATTATTTGTAGATTTTATGTGGCAAAATGTTTAATAACAATAAAATATTAAGGGTACATGCACAGATTGATTAGGTATAATACTGATACAGATGCGTAGTCAAAGTCATGATTCATGTGCATTTTTCTAACTTCAATACATACATAGTTTGTCACACAACTTTGGCGATATTTTGAAAATTCAAATATTTAATACCAAAGCCGTTGTGCTGTATTGTGGTGAATTCTACATGTAATTTAAGAGAAGCGGCTTAATAAGAATCTGTTTGCTAGGAAGAGCAGATATATATTATGGTAAAGGAGAAAAATGCGATATAATGTTTTCGTGTGTTATTATTATGTTTTTTTTCTTCCTAGAGGCAATCTTCAGCCTCGCTCTCCACCAATTTTATGATGGAAAGGTACTCAGCATCAGAAAAACAAACCTTTCCTTCTCGCTTTTCTGAGAAAAACAACATTTCAGGATTCTTTCATTTTCCTTAAAGCTTCCCCATCAACCACACAACCTGAAATCAGTAGTATTCAGAGCAATAATGGCAATAGCGTTACTAGTCCCGGGCTTATTATATCCGACACTTGTAAATACATTGAAATGGTAAAATATGGAGGGACGTGCATTTACAACTTCAACTCAACGAAAGATACGCGTACATGTATGTAATATATAGAAACATTCATAATAAGAATTTTGTATGATTATTAGGGTTAGTCGTTAGTCCATTCAGTAAACAAGCAGCATAACTTTATAGCAAAAAGAAAATCCTTTCGAATCTATTGTTCCTTTTTCCTTTTAAGGTCTTTTGTGTGATACAAAGAGAGTAACGGACAAATGCCATTATAAGTACTTACTTATTCAGTAGACTCACCTATTTTAAAATCTAGTGCAATATTCCTGTGAGAATGAAGAAGCAAAAATGATCAATAACAATTTAGGTTTAAAATTTGTGTCTACGTTCAGACCGTTTCTCATTTTTAAGCACAAAGTTCCACTGCAACGTTTCAAGTTACCGGATATCTCATTTGCATCTTGTATCATTATCACAACTCACAACACCATTGTACCCCAATAGAGACGAGAATTGATGGGCACGAAGTCAGTGTAAACTACTTCAAGAGACTTTAAAATACTTTTTTGTCCAGCACTGTTCCATGTTAAATGCAAGTTAAAAATGGTTTCAATCATATTTGCATACAATTTTATATGATAATGAAATCAAAGCGTACCAAACACATTATAAACCGCACCGCAATAATGTGAATCATGATGGGTTTAAATCTCTAAATGATTTCAATGAGTATTTCTTGTCAATAAAACAGTAACTAAAACTAAAATTTCTCTTAGCAAAGCCATGTACTCAATTCTCAAACTAAACCACAGCATCTAAATAAGGAATATGTGGAAGTGAATCACGTCCGTGAAACTGTATATTCATCCTCTACGACAGCGAGTTATCATCATGTCATGTTACATGTAACTCATTGGCACAGGGCGAGAGAGGATGTCCTCAACCAGTGTACGCAAAAATATTCCAATGCTCCAGACAATTAAGAGTTTTAATTGATTGGAATTTATAGTCAACTCCATTAGTGGTAGAAACTTGCTTTACAGATACATATGCATAAAAGTATGCCTTTATGTAGTACTTTTCTTATAATTATAATCGATTTTAATGCTGCTAACTTGATGCACTTTGTTGTGCTTTTACAAGTAGAACTTCATGCATAGCGTAAGCTTAACATGCATTAACTTTACTTTGAACACGGAGAAATGTCGAGTTCAGTAATTTTATGATTACATTTTGTTTGGGATTTACCCTTTGTGAGAGCTTACATTTACAGAGAAATCGGCACTAAGAAAATCAATTATCCCTTACTTAAAGCGATTTTAACTTGTAGCTACGAAGAATATAACAAAAGTTTTTGGTGACAGGAAACTTTGTTTAAAAATAAATGTGTACCGCCTGCAGACTTTACTATGAATGTCTTGGTGTTATAGGTGAAAAGAAACCCTTTGTTTCCGCAGAATTATAATAAAATTTCCTCTCTGATGGGCTAGGCAGGCATGAGCATCAGCATCAGAAGCACCTAATATCACTTATTATTATCCTTTTCTCATGTTGATGACAATCGCGACGACATACATGTCTCACGTGAAGTGCCGGCTTTTATGATACGCACAATTTACATAAAAATAGTTGACCTCAAAAGATTCATTTCTGAACAATGGTGATGTCCGTCGAGAAAACCATTTTCGCCTGGTCCTGGTCCATTTGATAGAATCCTTGAAACGGTTTCTTTTCCTTGAATATGATTATTTTGAGAACTTATGACGGTTTGCTTCCTTACAAAAGAAAAAGAATCGTCAGCGGATTTGAAAGGGCCTAAAAGTAATATGCTTCATAAGTACTTGGACATGAAGGTTCAATACTGCTGCTCCGAATCCTCTTTAAAATGCAATCAGATCACAGCAAAACCAGCAGACAGGTACCCAGCATCATACTGTATTGTATCCAACCGATTTCCAAGAAGAAAGGGTTTCTTTAAATAAAATATTTTCATGTCAGGAATATTATGTGCTTACCTACTTACAACTTACCGTACCAATATCTAACTGATCCAGCAGTACACACAATCTGGAGAACAATAGAAAGGCGAATTGGTATCGTTTTTATGGTGGACCCACACCTATCAAGTGCCGAGCTTAAACTCGAAGCAGGTTTAAACCAAATATAAATATTCCTCTCGTTTTTCTCAGTATGTAATATTTGGATCGTATAATGTGAAAGGGATGATTGCATGAATGCTTTTCTGCTTTGTCTGCTATAGCTAATGAAACATGCAATCCCGAATACTCATTTTGGGTCATGAAAATGTGAGCTTCACTTCACATCTTGCGTTCTGAGACATTTGGTACTCGTCTTTTTTGGATACCAATTTGCGGCTTTCTTAGCTCAGCTTTTTCCTTCTTCCTAAAAATAGACGTGGCTTAATTCAAAGGTATAGGAGTAGCCAGAGGCACTTGTGCACGCAGAAGTTTAGTTTCGTGTGGGTCTCAATAAAAATTTCTGACCTATTTTAAATTTGTTCACGTGCATATTACGTGCACGCAAAACGCTATCGTTTTATTTACAATGTGTACAATGCTTAAACATTTAATATTAATTGAACAGACCTCATGAAATGCAGTAGTACATTTGCAGCAAACCGCTTTCAACCATATTCTACAATTCCAGTAAGTGATGTAGGGCGAAAATTGCTGCATAATATATCCGCTAAATAGCTGGAAATGAATGCATACATATATGTACATCTCTCTGGATTCGATTGATGCTACCCCCGTCACGACCGCCATTTGATGTTTCAATTTATGATAGCTTTATTTTGGAAATGCAACTCTGTATATTATTAACGTTTATATACCGTCTGTTCAATAGTAGTCTCTTTTTATTTAATGAAATACATTCTGTAAAGATTCACCTCAAGTTCCCGGTTTTTACGAGTTGTGGATGTAGTCAAACTTTCCCTATCCCTTATATCAGTACTGTACACTTTCTAATTTTATTCCTAGTTCGCAAAATATTTTAAGTGCCGATATTTGAACTAGAGTATGTAACCGTACTTAAAGAGAAAGAGCATTTGGAAAATAGCTAAATTTCCAGAGCAAACAATCTCTTCACAATGCTTCAGTGCCCCAATCATTTCGAGCGAATTGATTCTTTGAAGAGAATTTCCATTAGCAAGTATTTCATACAATCAAACAAAAGATGCAGATTGCAGACATTTCGATACAGCTGTGGTAGTTGATTCTCTACACTTTTAATCATAAGTGCACACAAAGTTTAAGGATATAAACATGAGCCCACGGTGGCAGAGATTCATGTCTTCATTGTTGATTTAATACATAAAATTGCAATTTTAAGAGCAACTAAACATTTTAGATTTTGTATAGAAAAGCAAAAGAGAACATCATAAGGGTTGGGTTGCATAACTCACAACTTTCTTCAAGGGTATAGTAATTTTGCAATGCATGAACGTGTACGTATTTGCAAAGAATTTTCACAAAAGACAAGAGGATTAAATAATAAAAGTAACGACCGCTGGCAAATAAAGGGGAACTAGCATAATTTTTATTTGTACGGTTTATTGCATAATTTGAAAGTTAAAGATACGGACAATAAATAAAATATTGCGCTATACTATAACATCCCGAAATTGCTTATTCAAGTTATGTACCGTTTTGCTGCGAATGAGCAGGGCAAACGTGGAACAGAATATTAGAACAAACTTGACAAAGAGCTCCAGTGCATGTATAGGTAGTTATTCATCTTAAAGAAAAGATAAACTTTATGGCTTAAATCATAAAAGGTTTTTTTGCCTGTCTTTTCGTAAGCGAACAAGAGTCGGGTGGGGTGACTGGAACGTTAAATCGAAACACGCACAATCTTTTTTTTCGCATTCTGTCCACCTTTGAGATGCCACAATAGCCACGTTGTATCACATTATCATCATGCTTAACGAAGTAGCCAAAGCCATGATAGGTATTGAGGAAAAGGTTTTCGCATGCAGGTTTTAGAATAAAAAAGACCTTTCTTGTAGTCCAAGATCATTCAGGCATTACTTGCGATACAGAGGACAAGTATTGAAGCGAGATGAAGCCCTTTGTGCTGCAAAGTATTTTACACTACCATATTTATATTGCATGTCTACATATACTTTTGAATCTATAACCAATACAATACGCAGATCTCCTTCAGCAGCATGCTATATAATATGACGCTGATGAATACGGTATGATGGCTGTACACTGAAGATCGACTGCGTAGTATGGAGTCTTCTGAATTTTATGGCCGCATGTTATATATTCTGGTCCAGTCAGTACTGATCATATGAGGATTAAGAGGGAAATAATGGTCAACTGGTGTGACTTAAAAAAGTCCTTTAAGCTAGTTTCGCAATTTAAGTATAAAGAAATGAAACTGCACACATGGAAGATGCTAAAGTTCTCCATGACCAATCACAATTTTACTTTAGTTTCCTTTCACAGGAAACAAAGAGGGGAGAGTGCAAAATAATAGCGACAACGGTAATACAAAACACAAAAAAACCTTTCTGCTTGTGAAAACGTTTACGCTTTGTGTAGCGTACCAGGTACCACGGACCACGACAAGATAAGACCATGATGGTATAAGTATGAATACGGTGTCTTTTTATTTTGAAGTCCAAAAAAATGTGTATGAGAACGCCCGCCCGTTGTCCATACATAGAAATTAGACACACATCGTTGTAACAGCAGCTGGACAAAATCATACTAAAAATTGTAAATTGTACTCTTTTCTAAGAACAGTCATCATAGACATTATGATTGAAATTGTGTCATTAAAAAGTTTAATGATACTGTTGTGTAGGGCTAATATGCTCGTGTACATTATTGCATCATGTATTTCACACTTTTTGTCTGGTCACTTTTTGCATACTACAAACTTGTGACAACGAACAAACAAGGGGTTTGCGGGAAGCGTATAAACACTCCCCAATATAACTCAGCTAGACTGAAAGAATAAAAAAAATCACGTTTTAGTTCTTATTAGGTAAAGCATACATCGTGTCACAAGTCTCTCATCATTTGAGGAGATACTCTGCATTTCATCATTTCAAGAATTTGTAGTCTCCTCACAAATCAGTATAACATATTATAGAAAATTTCGCAGCAGCGACAGCCAGCCACGCACGGCCACAAGCTAGAGAGAGTATCCATGATCATGATCATGATCCAAGCAATAATAGTAGTGCCCATGTGACCGCACTGAACAAATTATGCAAAAAATGTTACTATGGATTTCAGACCCAAATCATGTCGATGCTTTTAAAATGCATTATTTGAGTTACGATTTTATCATTCTTTTCTCTCATTGTCAGATTTTGCGTAGATAGATAGATTCCCAAGTCTACTAATATCATTCGGTTTTAGTTGTAACTTTCTCCTACCAAGAATTCCTCCACATCCGCCCAATTCAATCACTTTAAAACCTCACTTTCAGATTTTCTTTCCGTTTCTTCATCTTCTTAAGTACATTTATTCAGAATTTGTTTAAAATGGGCAGGGCATCAATTGACAGACGAGCTAGATTGCGCCAAGAACGAGGTCCGGGACCTGCTTATCTTCTTCCACCAACCGTTGGGTACGTTGGACATGATGAAACCAGGAAAAGGAACCCGGCATACAGCTTTGGTCTGCAGCTTAAATCTGTACTTCTGGGGAACCCTCAGAGTCCAGGACCTGTATACCTTATTCCAAAGGGAATGACTGCCAAAGGCCCAGACGGACAACCAGCCTATTCCCTTGGTTTACGACACAGAGCTATCGGTATGCAATTAATTTAGATGAGATGTGCGGTTGGATTAAGGTATAGGGATTTTCGCACTCACTCACCCTCACTCACACTCACTCATCATTCACAGTTGGGTTAGATGGCCGAACCTTAACCGAACCTAACCTACCGAACCTAACCTACCTAACCTAAACCGAACGGTTTATGTTAGGTAGGTTAGGTTCGGTTAAGGTTCGGTTAGGCAGAGGGAGGATTTGTGAGTGATGAGTGAGTGTGAGTGAGGGTGAGTGAGTGCGAAAATCCCTATACCTTAATCCAACCGAGATGTGCATGTGTTTTGCATTAAAACATCTATGGATTTGTTCCCATTCTGTAACTTTTCTGTTACTAAATTGTTTCTGACACACCCTTCTCTTCAGATTTTATTACCACAACACCTGGCCCTGCAGCATATTATCCCGATATCAACGTGAACAGAAGGAAACCGCCAGCTTTTGCACTTTCATTTCGTACCAAAGTTATTGAGTTAGGACAACAGTCACCGGGTCCGATTTACTTACTACCACCATGTCTCGGTCCAAGAATCCCTGACAAACCCGCAGCTGCCGAAGCGACACTGTAAGATATTATGCAATGATCACTTTTTGAGGGGGTTTTAGTATTCTATCCCATCTACAAATTTTAACATATGCTTTGTAATTTATTTGAACAGAAAAAGTCGAGGAATACCTGTAGAAAAGTTGAGTCAATCCCCAGGGCCCATTTACAACATCGGTAGTCCAAACGTGATCAAAAGTGCAACGGGAGCAGTGACGATAAAGGGCAGATGGAAGGATCTCAAATCGCAAAGCTGTAACGCTGGGCCAGCTTCATACAATGTTAGAGCTGCATCTGTGAAAGCATATCGCCAAGCCCCTGCCTTCAGTTTGGGAATAAGACACTCTGAATTTGCAGGAAACTACATGACGGATTGTGACAAGTTAGAAAATTCAGGGATAGATGCTGAATGCTGAGCTATAATTATAGCAAATGGATCGTAGAATTTGAATTGCGTAAAGAAAGAAACTGAAATGCGGAGATGTTCTCAAAATTTTCAAGTACCACAACACAACTTGGATGTCTCACTTTACCCTGTCAAATTATGAATGAAAACCCACAAATAAAATAAACTTAAATGTCATTTTCACACCGTAATAATTTGATTTATTGTGTTTGCTTATTTTTAGCATAATTCATTTATTATAGATATTGGCATAAGTTGGTTTTATAATTTTAACTGAATGCGATTTGGTTAATTATGCATATACAAGTATGCATGCATATGTAAGTACAAGTACATATTATATTCGGCTACTTCTTTTTGTATTTTACATCACTAAGTAAATAGGTGAGATAGCATAAACTGTCACATACCGTATACATATGACATCACTTATCCAATTATATCTAACTTCTTAACTAGAGTGCCGACGTGCGTTATTATTATAATCTAAACTCACTAATGCTATTATCTGACAACAGCTTTAAAATAAAAATGGATAAATCAGATCATGATTTTCAATGCCCTCTTATTTTTATACGTAGGGTAGAAAATTATCGTACGTCTGCACCGGTTTTCAAAATGTAATTCTGGGAAATCCCAAAAATTGCAGGGGATTGAGGAATTGGAAGGGGGAAAGCGCGCTGCATTGCAGAAGTACAGACAAGAAACCAATTACTGGCATTTTTGACAACTTTAAGCTAACAACCTACAAGCATGTCCCTTGTGAATTTGATGATTCTACACTTGGACAATATTCTGGACACTTGGTTTTGTGAAATCAAATTTCATTGCATGTTCATGAAACTTTTTTAGGTGTGAGTTGGGTAAGTTTTTTTTAAAGATAAATAGATTTCAGCATATAATGTATTCCGAATTTAACCTGAGCGTGGGCGAGTGTTACCATTAAAATGTAAGAATACAAACACTCGCCAAACTCACCATATTGTCAATTCATTCAAAATCAGACTCCACGTCAGTTTCATCCGGAATCGGGGAAATCGTTTCCGAACCATCCTGAGCAAATCTATTACATAGTTCGAGCTTTTTGGAAGCTTTCTTTTCATTAAGTGGATGACTGTGAGCACCTACTTCTGCTGTTTGTCATCTAATGCTCTTGTTATATTTATCTGTTGAATTCTTTCCACTTTCTACACTACTGTACAACACACGTAAACCTTCATTTTCCTTACTTTCTCCATTGCCATCATCATCGGTTCTGTGAGTGTCGTTTGAAGGCCTTTCGCCCCCAACCGTAGGAACGGCTGTTTCAATAGACCGACTGCTATTCTTGATATGATGGACGTTAATCGAACCAATTACTGGAGTACCTGAAAGTTTTCCTATGCCAGATTTTCCATTACCTTGCAGTACGCTGTGTGGAATTTCCACCAGCTCGATGATGACATTATTGTGAGAAGAAAGCTCTGCCTCGTCCCAATTTTCATAGAACGGGTCGTTTCCAAAATTGCTAATATTTTCACCTCCACCACTGCCGCCTTCAGCAACGCCAACATTCCCAGCATCTTCCGTTTCCGTTATAATAATATTATTTTTGCCCTGAAGCTCGTTGGTTGATTTTGCTCGGGAGTCCTTACTACTATTACCTCCATGAATGTGTTTATTTCCAGTTTCAATTCCCCCATCCATGTTTATGTGATTGATCATGGGAGCTCCTGCTGCAATGCTTTTACGTTTTGGGCCGGCGGTTTTTCGGTGTCGCTTCGCCCTCATGTAGCGGCGAACTTGGATCTGAACCTAGGAAAATGAACAATATAACCTTGTTTAACTAAATTAAATAATAATGTATTATCACAAATTGAAAGAGACTCCAAATTGTTCATTTATTTCAACCTCCCCGTTGAGAAAACAGTAAACGAGGGAGCAAAAGAATCCTTGGAAAGTTGATAAGAATGTGGTGCCGTATGACCAGATAGCAAATTCCAAGGATGACTTCTCGATGGGAGAATGGACCATCTGGATGGAATTGGTAATGCCCAGGAGCGGTAGTAGAACAATGGCTGCACGCACGGCTTTCCTGTAATGGAAGATATGGATACGTGTGAATATAATTCGGTGGTTATTCCGATGGCTTGGGCACAATTGTAATTAGCTAAACATACCAATTCTACATTATGTACCTAACAAAATCAAACCCACCCACTCACTGTTATTCTGTACATGCATATTAGCTCTTTTCGTCAAGTATTTAAGATCAATTTAAATTAAAAACAAACACTGTACTCTACTGTATAATATTGGCTGATGAAAATTTCTCTTTTAGAATTCTTGGGACTTCCTTCCTTCATGTATTCAAACCGAGTTATTTGCATACCTAATATTTCTTTCTTGTTTCGGGTGAAAGTATGTATTTCATGTTCGTATGTATTACACATATGAAAATGGGATACTTCAAAGCTAGACTTCTCTCCAGTTTAAAAAAGAATCTTATTGATGATCGGGGGCTACTCAATTTCCGGAATTCTTAGAATAAGCACAAGTGCGTACATATTATTTGCAGTTTATACACCGCACCGTAGGCATGCTTCATACAAGTAAACATTTTGCACCTGAAAGTATATTGACTGGGGTTAGGTAATGCATCTACCTAACAAAGTCTTGACTAAAACTGCCGAAGGACATCTATCCATCAAACAAACATTTATATGTAAACAAGTTTGTCTCTTTACAACTTGAACTGTTATACAGTTGTGCATGTACCAATCAATAAGTACACATCAAGTAAGTGGATCTGAGTACACAAACCCAAATTTTCACCATTGTTGGTGTCATACCTGACTTGTTGGGCTTCCGTCGAATTGCTTTCTCTCAGTTTCGTCACAAGGACCCTCATGATGTTCAGCAAGAAAAGGAGATTGAGCTGCGAGGAAATGAAAAATAGTACATGCAACAATACCAATACACAAAATCTCTTTAAATTACACAAATATGTCAAAGTAGAATGGAATTCAATTATTCAGTCTTTGGGTTTTGGGTCACAACGTCAACAAATAAACTTCGGTGTAGGTCATTCATTCAATACTGCTTGCAATTCCATTATGATCGCAGGGGAAGCTAAAAAAGCAATTTCGTTTCAAGTATTCGAAAAGGTAGCAAACCCAAAGCCAATCTTATTGTGAGTGGATGAATGTAAATAATCTTGTCTGCTTCGGAGGTTAATATTGCAATGTTTACAATCCCATTGTTGAGAAATGTAAACAAGAAGCAGAAAGCAATTACACTGCTAAAATCTTGTTGAAACTATTAAAGTCAAGTATTTGCAGGTTTTGCAAAGATACCTGGCAATCGTCATATAAAATCAAGCATTGATTGTGCTGCATGCAAGAAAATATTTTCTGCTTATCACGTCATCCGGTAGCATTCAACACCAGAATATTATAGACTTATCAATGTATGTATAAAAATGTCTTCATTTTACGAATCGAACAGGTCGTTCAAGGGTAAGTAGTTGGTAGAGGAATTGTTCATTTACAAATTTTCAACAGCACTGATAAAATTACCACACCATGAAGTGGTGGTTCTATAGTTCATACTTTGTTATAATAAACTTTACTTCAATGAAACCAAATAGTTCGACAGATGGCAAACTATTATGCGCTTTTGCCATACATGTTAATAAAAGTTTTAACGTTTGTGTGCCTTGGGGTAGCACTGGTAGCAGAGCCAAGGGGCTTATAATATAAATATAATATACCCCATGGCACGATGATGACATAACACTAATTTAAGCAAAAAGAGAACAGATAAGAAGGATTACATATGATCAAGTAAACTTACAAATATGACAACCAGTCGTGGACCTTCCAAAACCATGTATGTCGTAGAAAAGTTATAACCGAGCCAGCAAGCAACTCCATGAAACTCGCTGGCAGTCATGACCGCCCAGATAGAGGTTAAAATGATCGGGGTACCCCAACCAACTATGTAGTAAAATCTGCAAACAAAAATTAATATGATATGAGTAAGAGGTCACGTACATCCAAGATGGCACGGCACACACGTGTAATCCCACTGTAATGATGCAAAATCAATTTTAGCCCGTTAGTTGTCGTCATACATCATTAGGACAGCCTCTCACCTGAGGTAAGGTTACGATGATGATACGTGTAATATTACGAGGATTAAAGAATCACTTTGAATTTACTCTTCGCATACGGTCAAGGTCTCCAAAAACTTTCTCTGAACCAGAGAATTTCATTTACCGACTCACCCTGAAACAGGTCTTCCATATTCATAATGTGTACCTAGGTAGGTATTACCTACTAGGTAATGTTATACGATTCCATTAAAATCTCGATCCACGTTGGAGGGAGAGCTGAGTCTTAGAAGAGATTATGTTTTCTTTCACCCAAGTTTGGAAAAGAGAAACCACTTGAAACCTTTTGCCCTAGTAGAATATTTCCATTTTTATTTAGGATAGCTTGCAAAGCGTAACCTGCTGCAATAGGGGCTTCAAATTAGGAATGAAGTACGTATTCACTGCGTGCTACTAATTCGTAAGTAAGGATGACGGGTTACACATACGTTTTGATGAACCCGCTTTCCTCCAAACTCGGCAGAGTGAAAGCATAATCATATTTTCCTGCCTGCTCAGCTCCTATTTCGCTATTTATATGTGCAGTCACGTGCATTTTAGTCTTACAAGCAAAATTTGAAGGAAACATGTTATAAAAAGTATTGGTAATGGCATTATGATGACAAGGCTGGCTTCGTTACGTGCATAATTTGAACTCGTCAAATACTGATCGTATTTAGAACTCCACGAAAGGAAAAGTACCGACCGTAAATGGATTTATTCGTTCAGTCAGAACTATACGAAAACGAATATGTATATGCCAACACTTTACTTTTTTAGTAACTATAAACCGCCAACATGCCTGATTAAATACACGCCTGTCTCTGTTGAATTTTGAATTACCTGCTTTCTTTAGTAGCGTAAAAATGTGTAAAGAGCAAATCTTTTGAAATTCGGTTTTGTAGAAACATTTTTGTAAAGACAATTCTGTCAAGATGAGGAGACAGTCAACATGTAGGGAACATTTAATTTTGACAAAAGAACATTTTGTAGTTTATTAATGTGACGTTCCTGACAATATACTTCGTCGGAGGAAACAAAATATGTACTTCGTACAATGAATAATAATACTCAATATATGAAGTTTGCGTAATATTACACTGGAGGTGCGAATGATAATATTTAGGCAAGTGAAATATAAAATTAGTAAGACAGATACACAGTTTCCAATTAGCTGAATTCAGCTTGTCTTTCATCTCAAATAATCAAGTTTACTTACGAAAAGCTGAGATGCTCTTGAAAAACTGCCACCGTGATCATATTGTGCAGGTATAAGCCCTCGATAAACATCCAGAGAAACATGGAAGTCTTGGCATACTCCAGGATAGTATAGGCCGACTCGCAAGTGTACTCCTGTCAACATAATTAACATCCTCTGTGTATTAGCAACGTCACAATAATCAAATCGCCCCAGTATATATACTTACGCGAATATATTCACAACATTATGGTATTAGACTTTCTTCGTGTGAGTGAGTGATGATGAGTAAAAATAAAATTTCACTAATTTTTGCACTTGTTAGCAAAATGAACGTAAAACTTGCAATAAAAA